>JASDQU010196211.1:0-19619 GCA_032191745.1 Picea mariana | reverse complement strand
TGTCTTACTCCTAGTGTTGTAAGGGTGAACAGTCTCGAAGTTGGCTTGGAAGATGCTATCCGAGAAGTGTCCAAAGATGTTTGGAGAAGACTCTTCTTCTTGAACTGTTTCTTGCTCGACTTCCTCCTGAGGGATTTCAGGAGGCATCAAGTTATCTTGGGCTTCTAGAATTGTCTGAAGAGCACATTGCAAAATTTCTAGGTTCAAGCCTTCAGGATTTGGGTTAGGCCGATTGGATTGAAAAGGATTTCAGAAAGGGGGTTTGTAGGGTCCTTTACTCGAGGAAGCTTCTTCAGTTGACATTTTTAAATCTATAACTTGATTAGATAATTTTTGAACAACTTTCATTAAATTTTCCAAATCATAGTTTTCAGGTTGTGTTTTGCTTTGTGTAGGTCTGGGGAGAATTTCAATCTTCTTTTTGGAAGAACAAACAGTCTCAGTTTCATTGCTACATGAATCCTTCAGGCTAAGTATGTCTTTTTCAATTTGAGTAGCCTCTTCGAAGGCTTCTAACAACGTGGCCTTTTTAGAATGTTTAACCCAAATATCTATACTTTGATGTAGAGCTTTAGTGTAGTAAGCTATCACAAGACTCTCAGCAAGCATAGAATCAACAGGGATTCGATTTTTAAGTGTTAAGAATCTTTGATTAAAATCTTTAACATTTTCCTTTGGGTTCATTTTTAATCTTGAAAAATCCATGACCAAGAATTCCAGAGGTTTACCATCTCCGAATTTTCCAAAAAACATGACTCAAACTTTTCCCAAGACACTATGGTATGGGGCTGTTGGGCAAAAAACCAAGTGGATGGGTTTCCCTCAAAAGTATAAGGGAACAACCTACAGACGACGTCTTCGTGTTCAACATTACAGAGTCTGATGGCTAGCATAAATTTTTTGATATGATCTTCGGCTATCTGTTTTGAATCGAGATCAAACTTAGGAAGCCATTTCTCCGAGTGCTTAGGTAAAGGGTGTTGGGCTCCAGGTATAGCTACAGCATCCTGGTCCAACCAAGGTCTAGCAGGGTTGTTCTGATTTTCCATTGGGGTAGTGGGTGTGGAAGGATGAGAAGGTGAATTGCCTTCGTCGGAAGAGGAATCTCCTCTATAAGAGGAAGATAATGAGGGGTGTGGTGAAGGAGGTATCCTAGATCCTCCTGCAACAAGATTTGCATTTGGATCTAAAGGATTCACAGTGAGGTTAGTGTCACCTAACTGTTCTCTGATATTAGAGAAGTCTAAAGGTCGACCCCATGGACGGTTCAGTTGCCTCAAACTGGTTAAGGCACTATGTGTTTTAATAAGAGATCGATGGACAATCTCTTCCAAGTCACCACCTGTAGGATTAGGGGTTGTTGGCTCAACTGTGATCTGTGGATCTTCGGTTGAAGTAGTTGTTGTTTGAGGGGGAATATTATCTAGTGAACGGCTTCTAGTCACTATAGGTGAGTGATTAGGGGGGGGAGGAGTCTTGCGACCACCTCATGCCATTAATTAAGTTCAGGGCCTCCTTCTAACGCCATTTGTTGACGGGCGAAATTGTTCGTCCGTCAATTGAGAGAGTGGAACCGGTTCGGGGTTGTCTAAATAACCCAAGCCGTTTGGAATGAACCACCCTGACAGGTTTAACGGATTTGTTGGTTTCTCTAAGGTCCTAAGGAGACCAAAGAGGAAACTAACCTAAACTAACTAATCTATCTAAAACAAATAAAACAAACTAAACTAACTAACTAACTAACACACTAACCTTAATTAAAAAAAACTACTAATTAAACTAAAACTAAATATAAACTACTCTAACTATTCTACTAATTACTATTACACTAATTCTAACAATTAACCATCTAACTACCAATTATAATACAGCTTATTCACAAATATACAATATAAACAATCTACAGATTTAATTAAAACCTGCAAAACTCGTGTGCTTTCTGTCCTAAGACAGCAAGATATGTTTTTTGATTTTAATATTTTATGAAAAAGAAATAAAAATTACTGAAATTAAATGATCTAATATAAATCTAACGAAACTTATATCTGAACTAAACTACTAATAAGAAAAATAAACAAAGAAGTGTCTAACTGACCTGGAAACGCTCCTAATTTGTCCTGTGTGTGATGACTCTGAAGCTGGTCGACGAAAGTAAACTCGCACCGGATTGATCCAAAGGCTTCTCGTAAACGATCAGCTGCACTTCTCTTTGACGTGTTTACAGGACAAACCAGACATAAAAATCATAGCAATTATAAGATTTACAAATCTCTGCAATAAAGAAAACATGTTATACAAAAACTTATATTTTATAATCCAACTTATGAAGAAGGGAAACCTGTCATTCACAAACTGAACTAAACAATTGCTATGTTTCTTAAACACTTAGAAGAAAATAGATATGGATAACAATGATTAAATTATATCATTTGCACATGATTAATATAGCTAAAGTAGTCATTAACCAGATACAAATTGATATACACAACATGAAACAAAATATTGATATAATGAGAAGCTAAAGATGTAACAAAACACCAAATTTTGCTTCAGTTTGTATTAAAACTCCATAGCCTTGTTCTCCCCTGAATGAGGATTAATATTATTACAAAAATAATAGGTTTTTATAAGTCTTTCCACAGGGTAAAAACCTCCCTGTGGATAATATCAAACAGTTTTACATAATCTGGGAAATATCCCAAAATCAACTAAACTCAGAAACTAAAATGCAAGTGAAATCTTTGAAATATCCCCTAACTGATCATCATATCCACTGCAATTTTGAATTCATATGCAATAGACCAAACATATCAAGTTAGAAATATATTTCATTGGAAAAACAATAAAAAATTGACTCTACAGACTTAGCTACAAAATCTTCTGATTCTGTAGCTAGTCTAAAATAGCATACATGATCAGATAGAAATCAAATCAAATCTTCCTACAAGAATCAAATCCAATTTCCTTTCAATAAGCATTAAAAACGAATCACTAATGATTCAAATGGTTTTCTCAAACAATATAAAACATAATCAAAAGTGATTTAATCGAAACAGAGATGAGAATACTTTGTTTCATTTTTTCATAAAATCCGGCCAAAATAGTATCAAGACTATCTCATATCCAATCAAAATCCAATAGCCAAATAGAGAGACAAGTATGCTCTGTTTTGATTGCCATTATAGTCGGGTAAACAGAATCGAAACCAAACATTTTTAACAATCATTTCGCATCCAATTCGAAGGTAGAGCAATCAAGCAGATCATATGCAACATTGCGTTTTTCCAAAATAGGAGATATGATTGGATCAAAATAGGATTGTTTTACAATTATCATAACTGTTGTGGCTCAATGGTTCGCACCACGGGTGGATTGATTCAGACATATACGTGAACCAATTCATGCAAAATCATAACCAGATTGATTCGATTTTGACCACAGTCATTATAGAATTGACATAAGTGCAAATAAACTCTATTGGATTTGAACGAAATGGTTAATTCCAAACAAATTGTGACAGGGTTTAATATAGAAACAAATCATGAATCAATCTCATTTCGCAAATCCACTTGAAACATAATATCTATCGTGAAAACGAATTCAAGTGATAGCAGGGTCGATCAAACCAACGTGAATCAACCAGCTTGGTTTTTTACATAACTGTTACGAATTGTTTTGGATTTGTTTCAATAGGATCACATTGAGAATAATCCGAATTGTATCCCTGTAACAGTTAACCATATCACAATTTTTTGCCAACCATAACATATACATTATAACCAATTCGAATCGAAACTGGATTGTGTTCAAAATTGAAATGCAAAACAACTTGTGTCTATAATAGATACAGCGACTTCAATTAGCAACAGAACATCCCATATTAAGCTAAATAAAACCAATCGAATCCATACTAAAATACAATCAAATCGGCGAAAGAATCCAATTGAAACTAAACTGGGAAAATGAATTTCATTAATCAAAATATAACCCTGTACATAATGCATATAATGTAACAGAGAAAACTCACACTGTAAGCATAGCTATTTGAAAGAATTTGAATTCGTTATATAAACTCATACTATTTACAAAAAATGATTGATATTACACATACCAGTGTGACGAGGCTAACCAACTACACCAGCTTAGAATTCATGACTGCTGTAGATGACTCCACATTTTTAAATAAAATAGAACCTATCGTTCTTTGTCTTTTATCAGTGGCTTGCAACTCAGCCTTTTGGCGGGTAAGCAATGTAACTAGGTCTTCCAAATATTTAATCTTTGATTGTAGCATAGGCACATCGAGATAGTATCTCTCTAACCAAGAGCCGCACTGATCACAGGATGGCATAGTAGACTTCGATAGAGTAGGAGAGGGTTAAGATGGATGACTGGGGTTTTCACATGGAAGCTTAATGCCAGGGTAATCTGGGTTGTTTTGTAAGCAAGGTGGCAATTTGGACATGAAATCATAAGAGGGTTTGTCACACAAACCTTCTGAATAGAGATACTCACTTGCCAAAAAACGTTCAACCTCTGAATCAGAGTCTTCACTTAGCACAATAGGGTCAGGATTGACAGGGGGTTTCGGTTAATTCCTCGCCATTCGAGAGATTAGCCGCGCATTATTTTTGCCTTTGGCATTTACAGTGGGTTTATTTTTAGGATTCTTTCCCACAGGCTTAACAGATTCGACATCCTTGGTCACAGAGAGGGGTAGGTCGCTAGGTGAGTCAGGTAAGGGTTTAGGTAAAAGGATAATGTAGGGTGCTGGGGGTACAACTTTGTCCTTGGACACCATAGGTTTTTCAACCTGTGGTGGATTTGAATCCACAAAATTATTGCACGTAAGAAAATTATCCCAACAGTCTCGGTGTAACCCCAGGTGACAAACAACAACCATTTTAACCAGCCCATAGTTAAAGAGACTGCTATCATCTTGGTTCCTCTTATATTTTTTAGACATTTTGAACAGGCTTCTATGCAGATAGTATGGCATGTTAAGCTCGAAACCCATAAAAACCATAATTAGACGAAGGTGGTGTAAGAAAACAAAGCCATACTGACCCTCGCAGGTGATGAACTGCTTGATAATCATCAGCAAGTCATGCCATAGTTGTTTCAGCATGGTCACGGGCAAACCCTTGTCACAGGAGCTAACCTTACACGACTGAAAGAGCAAATTCCAAGGGAATTCTTCTACCTTGTATTTTTTGGACCATCTGTGCCCGATGATAGGCAGACCTGTAGCTAGACTGATAAATTGCTCGTCAATTTGCAGTTGAACATCCTCGACCTTGGCCCGACAGCCATCAAAGGTCAATGCGAATTGCCTAGCAATGCCGAGGTTAAAACCATCAAATTTCTGTATGAACGAAAGCCACCCAAATTCCTCAAGGTCATCACGGGCACTGTCGAACATCAACAGAGCCTGGCTACCATTCAGTTCATCCCTCACGACTAGAGACATGGTGCAGGCGCATGGTAAGGGTTCGGTTGAAAACACCAGCACACAGAATCATTTGGTGTAACCACTATGAATGATCAAAGGGGAAGCACATTAATGTGCGCATGCGAGGGTGGTGGAAACACTTACCTCCATGCAAAATATTAATTGCAAAGTACAACCGGCGTATTAACCCTCTATTGAAACAATCATAACAAATTTCAAATCATATTATTCAGGCGACCCAAAAATCAAACGATACCAATGATATACCAATGCGCCATTGCATTTTTCAAACCATGAATATCAATGTAACATTAAACCCAAACGTTTAATCAACGCGCCATTGCATACATGTTTAATCAAAGCTTTTAAAACATAGTGACAATCGATTTCATAAAATCAATAGGGAAAGAGCTATAAGGATCACATCATATAAAACAAAGTAAACCATGACCCCTATGCAACTCAATAAAAATAAGTATAACCCATAAATTCACATGCTCAATGCCTTACCAATTAAATAAAAATCAAGTTGCGCAATCAAAATAAGAATAGGAAAATAGGGACAGTTCAAAAATCTCTTAGCCACTTAATGATAATCCGAAGGTAATTGCCATTCAAAATATCAATAAAAGATCACAACAGTTCGAGTAACGATAGAGGAATTTTCACGCTTACAATCGTGAAAACTAAATGAAGACCAATTTGCAATTGTCGCAAAGAATGAAAATATCGTTTATTTGCAAAATGCGACGATAATTTGAAGTTCAGAAGACATAGGTGTAGGTAGCTTATAGGGCAATGGAAAAATTGAATTGGCTGCCAACACATATACACAGTTATATATATATATATATACTAAAATATAATACTTCAGATAAATTTCACGATAGGTACTCTTACACAGTGGCAAGCCATGAATCTAACATGGCTATACAATCCACTTAACAGATTTTGATTTATAAGTATAGAAATATAAAACATAGCATCAAGTGTAAAACATTAACAATATAACATCAATAATACAAGTACATAGTTGAGATATGTTAGCCTATGGTTTTCCTTTCCTTTCCTTTAGAAGGCGATTGTGCAAAGTATGGCATTGGCAAGGGTATTGCAGGTACAAAGGATGCGAAGTGTAGTGGCTGTGTAAAAGGAGGATGTGGTGTAAAAGTCTGTGTGGAGGAGAAACAACTTAAAATCTTTGTCCAAATCAACTACAGATCTGCAATTGTTTACACCATGGGAGTTTTGTGTCACAATTATTAGATGAATGCTTAAGGCAAAGGTGAGTGATCTGCAATTGATCTCATCAAAATCAACCTCAAGCAATCTCCCAGGTATCACAACAATCTACTTGATTTATAAACACGTATAGATCTGGCTTAGATGTAGTTTATCACATACTTGTGGTAGATAATAACACCATGGTAGTGATCCATGAGCATTTCAAAATTTGCGTCTAAAAGTTTTCTTTTAATGGAGGATTTGATGGTATTTTGCATATGATATCTGCAATTGGGATTTTTTTTTTTTTTAATCGGCCCAACCACATCTAGATAGAATTGTAGCTAGCACCCACTCTTTTTTGGATAATTTGAGCCGTATACGATCCCTCACCACTAGTTCCAATTATTATTCTTGCAATCCTTCTGATGGAAATCATACCCCGAATTTTATAGATAGAGAGAAGACAATCGCAGGTTTGGGAAGACAGTTTGTTAGTTGAAATCTAGAGATCAATGTCATGCAGTGTTGAAATAAGTCATGAGTGATAGATCTATGTGGTAGATCTGAGTATTGATATTGGGTACCTACGCTACATTAAACTGGACTGGGCTTAGCTCCCTAACAGGAGTGCCCAAAAATATGATAGAATGAGAGGTGAAGGAGCCACAGCGTGGAGGAGTATCACTAAGAGGGTGATTGTGAAGGAGATTGTAGTAGCGCAGGAGCTCGTAATATATGCTTGCCTATAACAGAGTGGGGGAGCCATGATTTTCTTCTAGCATTGAGTTTGCAACTACGTTAGTGCAGGAACAATAGTCCATTGTGAAGCGTTCATATTGGCTCACACAGATTGGTGTACAAACTGGTTCAACCTGCGCATTTCCTTCATAAAGAAATCACTGTATTCCTATGTGAGATCATGGTCCAGGTGAGATCACAATGCTATATAGATCAACGTTTCATGTGTTGAAACCTGTGGTGAATTGGGTGCCTTTACCATCGACCTAGGAGTTCATTATATTCAAGATTGGATTCAATTCTGAGATAGCTCAAGGAATTGTTGTCAGTCAGAGTACAAAATTGTTGTCCAAGAAGCCATAGAGTCACCTCTTGTGATGAGCGTGGAGAGGTGTAAAGTGGAATCATGAATTTTTTTTGGGACATTGTTCCGGTGAGGCAGCCCACGTGGTGCATTGGTGCGGTGAGGCAGATCTCCTTTCATCTCCTGTAACACTTTGCATGTCAAATTCGGCTTGGATTTCGCCATCACTGTAGATAGAAATTTTATTATAGATGACTTAGATCTTTCGAGTTTTAATCATGTGATGTTGTGGATGTTTGCTTGTGTGTTTTTCTGACAATTTCAAGGAGGAAAAATCGCATTACAAATTTAGTGGACCTGAAATTTGGAGTGAAGCTCTCCATTGCCTATCCATTTGAGAACAACCTTCACTTCACATGCCAATCTCGAATGCATCCAGAGCAGCGTCAATCATATCAAGAAATCTGCCAGAAATCCCATATGACTGCACTCGCAAGGGTAATTGCAAAGATACAGGAGTTGTTGGTGTTGATAATGTTAATAACAATTCCTGCACATCTTAATCCCATGTCGCCGCTACCTTTGTTGTTAGTAACAAAATATGGCTTGTGCAATTTAGTTGTCTCTAATGATTTTCCTGAACCTGATCCATATGCAATAGCTTCAAAGACATCATATTTTCAGGAATACGTCCAACAATTAGTATTCACCTCCAAATCTCCATGATTTTCTCTCGAGCACTCTACATATCAGCGTGTGCATGACCTCCATATCTCAACAATTTCGTCAACAACTAAATGGTGATTTTATCATGATTTGCTCCAAATTTTGCTCATGTGCTCATTAGTCAATGGATCTGCATGGTATGTGCCTATTGGTTTCAAGTTTGAACTGTCGCTTTAAAACTCTTTCAATTCATGAATAGACTCTACAATAATCCATCAATGATTTTGTTGATTTCTTTTGCGAATAGACTATCTGGTTGAATCATATAGAAGTGACCCAGATCAAAAGAAGAAGAAATTTCCATTCAAGGGGTGTAATTTTTCCTTCTTCCGACAACCCATCAGTCCATGCACAGTTGGAGAAAGGAGAATTGATTTTAATTATATGTTCTCTTATATGCTCCATGAATTCCTCACTGATCTGATCCACCTATTCCTCACCGATTTGCTCAACAATCCACTGGATGGATTTGTTTGAAATTTCCCTAAAATATGCTCAACTATGACAGGCGTGTGATCATCCTCAACAAATATTGAGAGGCTTGTGATCATCCTCCTGGTGAAAACAAAATTAGTTCCTTGATTTTTTCAACAAACGAATATTTGGGTAGTTTCAAAGGCGATGTGTACAACCTCTTCATTAAACAATTGAGGGATGTCCATAAGTGAATATTAATTAGATCTCTCTCTCTCTCTAAAAAAAAGAACAAATAACATTCCATGCACAAGTAAAAATCACTTTTCCACCTTTTAAGTGACATAAATAGTGAAGGAGGTTGATTGGTTTAAAGTTTTAAATGTGGAGTATCGAAAGTTAAAGTTAAGCATTATGTTCACTTTATATGATTGGAGAGTGATAAGGAGATTTATTTAATAATTAAAATGATGCTTACTAAATAGCAATATTTTTAATCAAAATGAAAGCATGGATTTGAAGGTTGTGAAAAATTTGAAGAAAGTATGGGATTTAAAGGTTGAAGAAAATATAATTGAGGGATTCAATCATTGTAACTATTGAGAGTTTAATTTGTAAAAGGGGTTATAAGTGTATACAGAAGAAGTCTAGTTGTAAACTTCATGTACATCCTTTTCAATAAAAATATCATTTTTTTCTTCGTGTTCTAGATCCACCCGAAATTGAATAAGAGGATATTAGGTACACCTTGTGTTTGTGTGTGATTGTGAATGTGCTAGAGGATGATTTTATCCTTGAAGATGATCATTTTTGTCTAGTGTTTGACAAATTTTATTTGGAAAATAAACACCATTTAAGTTGTTGATCAAATCGAAATTCAACAACAAGCAGATGCAAAGAATATTCAACCACAATTAATATCAATCATACATCCATGAAGAACATTCTCAAGCATTCAAGTCATCAACCACATCGGTAATGTACAAATCAAAGGATTTCGAAGTCAACACATCATGGAGCATTTGAAGTTAAATTGTAACTTGCAAACAATATTTGTTGTAAAATTACTTGATCAAGTTGATTTGTACTTGCAATAATGTATTTGTAAGTTTACCTGTCTTTTTGAAATCAAGTTGAGTTGAATTGAGTTTGTCATACAGTGCATTTTCGGTTGAGCCCAACACCCTAGTGTCATTTTGAGTCATAATTGACAAGGATGAGTACTTGAAACTCAAATCATTGTAAACATAAAGTTTTGGATGCATTTTCAGTGGTAACCGACGTCCTCAACTTCTTGGAAGCAAGTTCAAGCAAATAAATTCAAGTGAGCGTGAATAACAAGCAAGCGTGAATTTCAAGAAAGCGATTCAAGTGAGCGAGTTGCAAATAAACCTTCTTCTGTCAAGTCAAATTGTAATTAGGATCTACCTGCACAAGGAGACCTCATTTACTGTTTTGAAATGGCTGGAAATCTAGAATTATTAGAGTTACTGAACACTCTAAGAAACACCACTAAAGACAACACGGTGATATTGAACAAAAAAACTCTTCAATCAGTGCTAACTTGTTTGCAAGTGACACAAGCTAAAGTTAGACTTATTCAATCTCTATCCCAACTATTGAATGATGAGTTGATTGATCTCAAAAATCAATAGCTAGTGAATTGTTCCGAACTAGTTTTTGTTCAGAACAACCCTCTCTATGATAATAATGATGACGATGAATTTTTTAATCAACAACCAGTGAAGGAACAACACAGTGATAAAACTTCAGAATCAGTTTCAGATGAAGTTGAATCTATTCATGAACCTACATTTCAAGAGTTTTCTTTTGATTTCAGTAAAGAAAACCTTCCAATGATGCATCAACATGCAATAAATTTGCTTCCACAGATTTCAAAGAAACAGGTTCATAATACTCTTTCCAAGCCCATCATCAAACCTTGGGAAGAAATCATCTACAATAAGAATAGAACAAGACTTGGATATGACAAGGAAGTTACCTTTCATATTCTGGATTATTCCAGACCAATTAAGTTCCAAAGTGTTGGATTCCTTCAAGAAGCTTCAACTTCACCTGTTCAAGTTTAGCATCGGAATGATAAGTGCCAACATTGTAATCGAGTTGGTCACAAGGAGAATCAATGTTTTGATCTCCATCCTTGCCAGCATTGTGGCAAGCATAACCATTCTTCAAACAGATCTTCAACACTGAAGAAACCTGCAAGATTGAAGATTCACTATGAGTGGATTGATCCTTGCAAATGGTCATCTACAACCAAGCAATTATATAAGTCTTACCAAAGAATTAAATCTCGAGTAAAGATGAATCTTGTATCACATAACGTTTTTGTACCTCATATAATTGGTCCCCTTATGGCGTAACTTTCGAGCATGGCCCTCACGAGATGAGATAACATGTGTCTTTTTCTGCATGCCCACTTTGTGTTGTACTCAAACGAAACAAGTATGGTACTCTCTTGAGCCTAGAAGGGGGGAGTACAATGATGTAACTCTCATGCACCTTAAGGGGGGGAGTTCAAAATTCCAGTGAGGATGGTTCATGAAACCACTTGTGGTCTCTCCTTTCAGCTGACAAAGAGGGGAATTGATGATGGAATTGAAGATGGTTGTCAAAAAGAAAGTTTCGACAACAACAAACATCAAGTATGCCAGATGAGCATGAAATTTGACAAATGGGCAATTGTGGTTTGTAGATGACAGACTTTGGCAGAATTATGGTTCAATAAGTTTAAGTTGAATCATATAGATTTTGAGAACAATGATGTGAACATTTGGTTCACATAGATGGTCATTTGACCTAGCAGAGGACAAGAGGATCCTTCTGCATTGCAGCTTGGCATTTAATTTATTTGTCGAGCATTTTTCAGGGATGTGTCAGACTAGAAGTTGATTCACTTCTCTTGGTTTGCTCTCATCAGATTGGTGTTTACATTAAGTAAACAATTTGCATGCATCCTAGCTCACATGATTACATAGTGAGATTTTCCAGAGATGGCAGGCTTTGAAAGGATTATTGTTCAATGACTTGCAATTGAATCATACACATGATACATTGGGATTCTGTTGGACACCTAAAAGTGTCAAGATTGGTTAGTGGTTATCCAAAAACCATCAGATACATGGTATCAATTGGTTAGTGGTCATCCTAAACCACAAATTCAGAGAGCACTTTCAGTGATACACTGATAGTAGAGTGGTGATACTACATGTTCACCAATTAGCAGAAGACATTAGATTCTTATATCTAAAATAATTGGCAAAATGATCAAATTGTCAAGCAATTAGAAAATGTTCATATATTGCAGCTGTTCAGTTCCATGTCTCAGCTCTCTTCCAGTTCATTTCAAATGAACATGTTCAGCATCCAGATTGGTGGTTTTTCAGACAGTTCTTCATTGAGGCTCAACTCGGGAGTTTCATTATGAAGACTTGAAATTGATACCAGTTTATGCTTTATTATTGGTATTATTGATTGGACTTGTGATTGAGGGGGGGATTGTTAGCCTATTTCTTACCTTTACCAATCACTAAGTCTAAAATTGTCACCTATATTTGTATTATTCATTTAGGATATTAGTAATATATCCTCAAGTGATGACTAATGAGTTAGTTAAGATTCCCTAGCCTAGTCATCATGCATGATTTTAGGATCTAGAGAAAATATCTCTATGAGGTGGCATCACCCATTGTACTATAAATATGTAACATTGAAGTGAATAATTTAGTGTTGGCTAGTGAGCCTTTTTCTGCCATGTTGTTGTTCTTCTCTCTATTTTATCAATAGTTGTTGTTCTTGTTTATAATTTATCAAGATACATATTTGAAGACTGATGTTGGGAAACAAATGGAACAACCACGTTCCACCCAACCATAGAAACAAAACAACCATGATCACTTGTCATGATCACCCCCTAGCCTGAACTTGAATCCATAAGGGAAAACAAAGTCACACCCCTTAGCCATTGTTACCTTCAATAGTTCAAAAAATGATTTTTCTCACACTATATGTGCTCATAACAACAAAATAGTTCTCAATACCAACATACTAAGCAATGTCATACCTCCCACATATGTTGTATTTATCTTGTGCCTAGGAATTTTTATTCATTTCCCTCCTTGGGGAAATTTTCACCTTTAGAAATACCTGATTTTTAGGGGTTGCTAGTGACATAACTGAACTTTTTCCACTTGTAAAAATTATCTCTGAGTTAACTCAAACCCATTCCCCACTCACAGAGTCATAGTCAGTTATTTTTGACCTTGTTGTTCCACTTGTCTTCAAGAATTTAATTTATTAAAAATGTTTGTCTCATACATGTGTCCATCAAAGGAGTACAATTGGGCAAGTCAAATTTTTTCCCAAAAGTCATAAAATAATAATTACATAATCCAAAATTCTAATTCAGATTTTCCATAAATGGCAATTTATTTCCAAATCCAAATTTCCATAAATGAAAATTTATTTCTAATTTCAACTTCGAATTTATTTTCTAATAATTTGAGGCTATTACATCCTCTCCCCCTTAAGTACAACATTGTCCTTAGTGTTAAATCATCTCTCAAAACAAAATTGGATAAGATTTCAGCATATCTTCTTTCAATTCCCAAGTGGCCTCCTCAGGACTAAAGTGCTTCCATTGCACTTTTACTTGGGCAATGACTCTATTCTGAAGTATTATTTCTTTCATGTATAGAATGCATAGAGGTTCCACCTTCACCATGTTCCAATCAATGATGTGATTAGGATCATGAATGTATCTTTTCAATAATGAAACATGAAAAAAATTATGAACTTTTAAATTTGCAGGAAGTGTCAGTTGATAGGCCATGGGTCTGATTCGAGTTAAAATATCGAAGGAGCCACAAAATATTAGTGCCAACCTAGAACAATTTCCTAGATTTAGAGATCTTTTTATTTCTTTGAATTTTAGATATACATGTTCCCCGATTTTGAATTCCTGATGTCACCTTTTTAGATCTGCATAAATTTTCAGTCGATCTTGTGCCTCTTTCAAGTTTCGTTACCCTTTTTACCATTCTCCCCATTTCTTGGAGCATTTCTGGTCCCACCATAATCATATCAACTGGATTGTCCCAACTAATCAGGGTTGTGCATTTTATTATGTATAATACTTCGAAGGGACTCATCTCAGTCGATGCCTGATAAGCATTATTGTAAGAGAAGTCAACTAAGTGCATATACTCTTCCCACTTAGTTGGTTTTGTTCTTATGTACATTCACAACATTTCTTTAATAATTTGGTTTGCTCATTCTATTTTCCCATTTATTTGTGGATGGTAACTTGTGCTGAAATTCAAATTAGTACCCAAACCTACAAACAATTATTTCCAAACATTCAATGTAAATTTGACATCTCTATCTGAATTCACCATCTTAGGAATTCCATGCAACCTGAAAATTTCTTTCATAAAAATTTCATCGATGTTAATCACTTTGTAAGTAGATTTCACGGGTATGAAATGTGCATATTTACTTAGTTTATCAATCACTACCATAATTGATTCATCTTGTCTTTGAGTATTAGGCAAACCTGTGATGAAATTCATCGAAATAATTTCCCATTTCCATTCAGGTATAGGCATAGGTTGTAACATACTTGTCAGATGTTGATGCTTAGCCTTTACCTATTGACAATCTAAACATTTAGACAAATATTTAGTTCTTTCATTTTTCATGCTAGGCCAATAAAATTGTTTTCTTTATGGTTGTTATAGTTTTTTGGTATCCTAGATGACCATAATATGACTTTTTGTGCATCTCATCAAGAATTGTCATCTTAAATCAATAGAGTTAGGTACATATAACCTGCCTTTGAACCTTAAGAACCCATTTTTATCTATACTCAGATCTGTTTTGTTCATGTTTTCTGCATTTCCTTGCAATTTTGTTGTTGTATTGAAGAAATTTTAAGCATTACTTCTTGCGTATTTTATATTATGATCGATATCATTTTTTTCCTAGATGATAATTACTTTATAAATCCCACCAGTCCTCTGACTTAGTGCATCTACAACCTTGTTTTATTTACCATTGATGTGGTGTACTTCAAAATCGAACTCACTTTAAAAGGACAACCATCTTTCGTTTCTTGCATTGAGATCATGTTGACTGGACAAATGTTTTACACCACTGTTGTCAGTTAGTAACAAAATGTTTCCTCCCATTAAATAATGTCGCCATATTTTTAATGCAAGAATCACAACTATTAATTCTAAATCATGAGTCACATAGTTTCGTTCATGTTCTTTCAAGTTACTTGATTCATAACAGATGTCGTGTACATATTGTGTTAGCACACCTCCTAATCCCTCTTTACTTGCATCCACACAAACTGTAAAGTAGTTATATAGATCTACTACTTTTAGGATAGGCATTGTAGTTAACATTCCTTTTAGCTTATCAAAACTGTCTTGGTATATTTGCAACCAATTAAATTTTATTCCCTTTTTCTGTAGTGATGTAATCAGATAATATATTCTTAAAAATCCTTCGATAAACTTTCAGTAATAACTGATAATCCCCATAAATGATCTTATGTCTACTACATATTTAGGAATAATCCATTCCGTAATGGCTTTAATCTTTTTCCGATCTACTGCAATACCATATTATGATATTATGTGCCCTAAATACTGAATTTGTCTTTGGTACAAATCACACTTATCAAACTTAACATACAACTTATGTTCTCTTAAATTCTGTAATACTATTTTCTGGTGATCTTCATGCTCTTCTTCAGTTTTTGAATAAGCTAAAATATCATCGATAAAAATCATCATGAATTTATCCAGATACTGGTTAAATATACTATTCATCAAGCACATAAAAGTTGTTGGTGCATTAGTAAGTCCAAAAAGAATCACTACAAATTCATAGTGTGCATTATGTGTTCTAAATGTTGTCTTGTTTACATCTTCGTCCTTTATCATGACTTGGTGATAACCATACCTCAAATCTAGCTTAGAGAATATTTTTTCTCCTCCAACCTGGTCAAAGAGATCGTTAATTCTAGGTAAAGGATACTTATTTTTAATTTTCATTTTATCCAGTTGACGATAATCAATACATAGTTTCAATGTTCCATCTTTCCTTTTAACAAACACAATTGGTGCTCCCCAGGGTGAAACACTTGGTATGATATATTGTTTATATTAACGTTTGTGTAACTGAATTTTCAATTCAATTAGTTCAGGTACACTTATTCTATAAGGTGCCTTGGACATTGGGGCAGATCCAGGTAGTAGATTGATAGAGAAATCTATCTGTAGTTCCGATATTTCTTCTACGAATACATATTTGAACTCATGTAGGACTGCAAAGTATTCTAAACTTGGTTTTGTTTCTTTCTCTAAGATATTAATTACTTGAATAGTGTATACTTTGCAACCCTTATTAATACATTTCTTAAATTGCATTGTTGATATTTTCTGAACAGAAATTGGTTTTATGATTCCTTGTACTGTTCTGGATGTATTATTTTCATCCTTATACACAAATGACTTTTTGTAACAATTTAATATCACTTTATGGTTTTTTAACCAGTCCATTCCGATAATTATATTATAAGACCCCAAAGGTAATACGTTCATACTTAAATTTGTATTCTGACAAATTATACTAAGTTCACAATCATAAATAAATTATGTTACCTTTCTTTTTGTCCCGGTTGCTAGTTGTACTAACCAGGATCTAGCATGTTTTACCTTCTTTAACTTGTGTGATTCTACTAAAGTTGGAGTAATATAACTCAAACTAGCTCCTAGGTCAATTAATATGGAAATATTGTTATCATGAATTTTACCTTCAACTTCCACAATGATGGATTGATGATGTTCCTTCCTACCATCCGCAACTGCATTGATCCTGTGCATGCTTATGCCAATATCTCCCACTATTGAAGCTTCTTGAAGATTATGGACTACAATTTTTCTTGATGGTTTTAAACGTGGACAATTCCTCTATAAGTGGGGTTCTCCACACTCCCAACATTTTAGTTGTTCTCTAGGACTAACCCCTAATTCCTTAAATCCAAAATTAATTGTTTTATTCCCCCCTTGAGTGTATTGTGCGTTTGTGTGGTAGTCCTTTCTTTGAAAACCATTTTTTGTGTTACGAAAAGGGGCTGGTTGAAAACATTTCTTATGTTGATTCATTTTGTCATGTTTCATGTTTTTCTATGCCTTGGGGATTTCAAATCTTTGTTTATATTGTTCATAGAAAATTCAATCCTTACTAAAAACTTCATTTAAAGACTAAGGATTATCAAATTCAATTCTATCCTTGTAATACTGTGGTAGACAACTCAAGAAACTTTGTTTCTTTACCTTATCTTGTTTGATGAATGATACAAACCTCAAAAGATCTAGGAATTTATTTATGAGATCTTCCATAGCCATTTCTCCTAGTTGTAGTTTGTAAAATTCCTTAGTTTTTCTTTCATAATAATTTTTTGATAAGTACTTCTTATTGAAGTACTTTTTTATTTCTAACCATTCCATTCATTTCTCTTTCAATACCTTTGCTAATTTCAATTCTTTCAACCAGATACTCGCTTTTCCCTTGAAATTATAAATGGTCATTCTAACTTTCATATTACTAGAATAATTATAAATATGGAAGTATTTATTTATGTATAACATCCATGCTTAAACTTCCTCACTAGTGTTTGATTCTCCATGAAATGTGGAGGGTTTTATGTTTTTGAATTCACCTTCCAGATGATCCACTTGTTTTTGCTTTCTTCCTGCAGATGCCTTGTTTTTTGTCATGCATGTGTATTTATAAGAACTATCCTCTTTTTTGTTTCATGACTAGAATTCTTGGAGGAGTTTTTTCTGACTTCTTCTTCTCTTTCATTTTATTTTGGAATATTTTTTGTTACTATAGTGCGTAGTAGCATTTCATTTATTTCTAGCTTGTCTTCCCGTGCTTTCTTCAACTTTTCAGTATCTGCTTTAAACACTTGTAATTCCACAATAAGGTTCCTCATTCTTTCCAAGACATTGGTGGTTTAAATTCCATCATTGTGATGTTATGGGTCTTTATAAAGATCTTGATTTGGATTCTCCTCAGGTATGTTTCCTTCATTATGTGTTGACATTTTCACAACATAATTTTTTTTTTGTTTGTAACAGTAAATATCTTAGTTATATTTTTCCTTCAAAAAAAAAAAATTATGGTGGTGCCCTCATGTCCAAGCATTGTAACCAACAACTCTGATACCATATGTAATGTACCCCAAATTTCACTAAAATAAAATAAAAAATGACATGGAAAAGATAGAGTTTATTAATCAACAAAAAATATTCGTGACTCATGAGGATAATCCCTTATAAATCTTATTTCACTAATTACGTGCATAAGATTTTTTTCTCCACTGGATTATCCATCCCAAAGGTTTGAAGGAGATTTAAAACTCATCCTAACTCATATTGTTACATTCCACTAAAATAAATCATAATGTTTTTATTAAATTAGCTCAACCTAAAATTACCATGAATTTTGATAACCATGCTAATGCAATTATAGTTATACAATTAATTGCATTATTACAATTAGTAGCTATGACTTTCAAATTACATAGCAAAGTACTAGGGCTACAAATTATGTGATAAAACATGTCAACAACGTAAATATTAGCAACACGGTTAAAAATCTAGCGGTCATAGTGTTAAACTAGGAGACATAATTGTTAACGTCCAGAGCTGAGCACTAGGGGTATAAAACCCCATACAATACCACATTACCATTGTGTAACGAACTATAATTTCAAACAAAATATATGATGTAAACATAGCAAACAATTTATAACCCTATGCATATGCCAACTATCTCCACCTGATCCATGGTTAAATGCCTACAACACATCATTAAAGTGGCTAATGAATTGTATTTGAGGTGGATTCTAGGTCAAATATGAACCTAGGCCATTATAGCCTATAGGAATTTATGTTATGGTAGGTTCCATTAAATGTGATATACCTACCCAGTACCCTATGACCTGAAATTACATGAACCTTCCCAGTGTTGGCTCTTCACTTCATTCGACCTCACATGGAATAGGTGTGGGGTGGTGTACCAGTCACTCTTACCCACTAATGAGAAGCTTGAGGTGTCATTTCACTCCTCGTATTCGCACCTTTGATCGCATTTGCATTTTTTCCTCTTCACTATATGTAATCGGCAATTCCAGTAGTGCTCGACTGTAGTAAGGGATGGGATAACAATGCACTGGTAGGGTTCTGCATAAGCACGAGTGAGTAACTTCTCTAGTGCCATGCATTCACTGTGCAATGTATTGTTTGTTTAATGTGTTCTCTATCTAGTGCAAATACATTCTCCATGCAATGTGTTCTCCATTTGATACAATATAATCTCCATGAGTTCTATGTTACATATTATGTTCTTCTCTTTTGGTTTGAGGGTTGAAACCACATATTGTTGTACCTTCGCATGAAGTTTTGTTCCAGGTTCCTTTGTGAAAATGATTTACTTGTTTGTTATGTTAAATCCTTTAATTTTATTAATTTGGTTTGATAGGGTTATTATGTTTTGCTTCTTTGTTGACTATCAATCTTTAAACACAGACTCTTTTGGTTACCTTCCAATCAATTCGTGGTCTGAATCATGGTTTCTACAAGCTAAACCCTCTGAATTGTTTTACACATTTAGGCTTGAAGTCTGAATGGAGGTTTTTACACATACATCCTTTTT
>JASDQU010196208.1:0-11155 GCA_032191745.1 Picea mariana | reverse complement strand
AGAAGGAAAGATATATGTCTAATCAATAAAATAAGTTAACCACCAATAAAGATGTAGGTATTTATATTTCTTCTTGAACATCGACCTTTTGTTATGGACTTATAGTATGTTTGTTTCCATATAGGAATTGTACTAGGATGCAATTCAATGTTAATGTTATGTTTACTGAATGGATGGGGATGCCATGAAAAAACTTTAGCATAAGTTTGAGACATTCTTGTAGTTTTGAAAGGAGGATAACATTTCAATTTTTAAGTAGTTATTAATTCTGGATATTATTTAGTGAAACCAGATTAATTTGTATATGGGCAGGTTTATGATCAATGATATTTGAAGGCAATAAGGTAGTAATTTATTGGTTTTTTATTTTTTTTTAAATATTATGGATGGAAAGATATTTAATTATATGATGGATAAGATGATCATTTTCTCTATAGTATTGATGGATGGAAAATATATTTTAAAAATATGGTGGAGAAAATGCTTCGATAAAAAATTTAGCATTTTCAATATGGTAAATTGTTGATTTCATTATAGAAAAAAATACAAGGTGCCAATGAAAAATTCCCAACAAGGATTAGTTGGCACTGCATAGAGTTTCTAATCTATTAATAATGTCTACTATAACATGTTACACTCACCTACTTACTTATATTTTTTGTGTGAAGATACCAAGTATATGCTAGACTTTGGACACTATCACACACTAGCCAAAATCCATGGTCACATTTTCTTAGGTGTACTAAATGTTTTGTACATAAGTATTTGGAACCTAAGAGATGTTAAAAGGAGTCAGAACAACTATGCCTTCAAATCCAGCATAGAATTTGTAAACTTGATATTTTTTTGGAAGAATTTTAAAGAAAATAAGTTTTTATGTGAGGATAATTGATTGTAATTAATTGACTTAAAAATTGAGCTGTCCACCATGAAAAATATAAAGACATTAATGTTTGGAAAATATGAGCATTTGTAATTCCTATGATAATTTAGAAAAAATAACTTTGAACTTACTTATATGAAGTAGAGAATATGATATAACATCAAATAAGCCTGGTATCAGGAATCATTCCAAACTAAGATGGGAATAATCCATGAATACTTTTTGAGTAAATATAGAAACTTCATATATAGTTGTTAGGAACTTGAGAAAAGCTATGCAAAAAGTACAAAATGCTCACAAATGATAAAGATGGTAGGAAATGGAATCCAACTGAGGATCATGAAATTTTTATTACTAGTTGAACAAATCAATGGATACATTTATTTATTTTTTGTCAATGTATGCATGTGCATGACTCTCTTAAATACTATGGCATACCCAATGTATTTTCTTAACATATAGAGATTCACAATATCGTTATCATATTAGTGTATATTCTTTTCATCAATTTGATATGTTTTTTTATCATATGGTTTTGATAAAGAGAAGTGAGTTGTTATTTTTCATCTTTTATGTTTGAAAATATTGTGTATATAAATATCATGTTACACTCTGTATAAATTTAGGGATAAACAAAACATTTTATAAGAATATTTTTTCAAAATTAGTATAAATATAATGTTAAGAATAGTCATCCACTTTATGACATAGTTACATAGTATGTTACCATTTTTAAAAATGATATATATTTTCTTAACTTTGAACATTGATTAGTATAATACTAATCATGATCTTTATGGAAAAAACAATAAATACTTACAATAGTCCAACTATTGATTGGTAGTATGTCATACCAAAAAATAGTTTTTGAACTTACTTTCCACTTGAAGATGTGAAAAGTATTAGCTTGTTCATTTAACTAAACCTAATACATAAAACTGCCATCCTCTAGGACAAATATAATACTAGTGTAGATAGAGATGGTATGATAGGAAGGTAGTTAGAGATGGTACGATAGGAGATGGAAGAGCCTCTTAAGTAGACGCATGGTAATGGTAGTAATAATAGAAAATGGCTTTCTTTATGGGAGTTTTTCCATATATGTGAATGTATGAAAATTAAATTATTAATATTTATAATAATTATATAATTTGTCTTAAAGGGTTGAGTGTTTTTATTAATATCAAAAATATGTTAAATAGTATTTATCATTTTGTATAGCTAAGAAAAAATAAGATGTTTATTTTTTTTTAATTTTCTTAATTTAATTTTTCAATAGTTAATTAACTTAAAAATAACTTTTTACTTTTCTTTTATAAATTTTTATTCAATCTTTACAAATATATTATATAATAAAAATATAAAATAATATTTTAAAAATCTAAAACTAATATAATTTTTTATTAGCTGCATAGAAGTTTAGCTTTATGAAAAACATGAACTAACATCTCAACCAAACAAAATAATAAAGTAGATGGATACTTTAAACAAATATACATCTCTAATTAAAATATAATTGTTTAAATAATTATTAACTTAATATTATAGTTAATTTTAATAATTATAGTATTTAATTAAATCTCAAAAAATTAGATATATTAAGAATTTTGCATTTCATACTGATTAAACTCTAGCACTATGGAAATGAGTTGAGTTGATATTTAGATTTTTCTCACTCCAATAATTAAAAAAGTAATGCCTTAAAAGAATTTAAACCATCAAGATAATACAGATTTGTAGGTGAGTTACATGTCGATTTATACCAATATTTTTGCATCGAGAGACACATTTTTATAGCCTGGGTGAGAGGATGTGTCCGTTTGTCCCAAAAAATATTAAATAAATGAACTAAAATGATTTTTTTTCAGCTATAAAAAAAAAATTGGAAGCGTCACGTCAAAGAGGTTTACACCTCAAGCAATTTGATCCCTCTCGGTGCTTTGTAGAACCATGGTTAGATGGGTCTATACTTGTAACATAAATGATTCGCAGGTGAGTCACATGTCGATTTATACCAACATTGTTTTGTCGAGAGGTACATTTCTACAGCCCGGGTGGGAGGGATGTGTCTGTCTGTCCCAAACAATATTAAATAAATGAACTAAAATGAACTTTTTTTTTTTATGTCAGCTATAAAAACAAATTGGAAGCGTTATGTCAAATAGGTTTGCACCTCAAGGGATTTGGTCCCTCTCGATGCTTTGTATAACCATAATTAGATGGGTCTATTATGGTAACATAAATTATTCATCGACATATTTGGAGATTCACAAAGATGAAGAGAGAGGGGAGATGATTTTCATATAAGAAAATGGACATGTATCAAAGTTCATTTTTTAATTACTCCCTCAGACTTGCTTGTCTGCAAACAAAACACTTTACTTTCTCTAGTGAGCAAGACTTCCTTCTTTTTCTTTTAAAAACTATGCAAAATATAAAATATTTTTATATATCAGAAAAAAAATTGACCTAAATTAATCGTCCAGGTACTTGAAATTTCATAAAGAGGGAGAATGTTCATATACCGAAATGTGATATATAACAAAGTTCAATTTTAAATTAATTCCTCAAAATCTCTTCCTAGAGAACACAACACTCTAATTCATATGGAAAGTAAGCAACACCGCGTTCTATCGAGAAATCATCTTCTTTCCATAAACTATGAAAATTTTATTCTCTTTCAAATGTCGTCTTTGTCATTCTTCACTCAAAAATACATGTAAACCCTTTTATTCATCACAAAAAATCTAGTTTACATATGTATTTCTCGGATCTAGAGCATGTAGACTCACTCAGCATGCCACAATTACAAAGATTGCACAATACAATACTTCATCGCTGAGCACTCAAAACTTACTCCGCAATTTCCATACTATGCGTTGTTATGATAACACTTAATAAAACATTTTCTTAACATTGTGCTACTCTCAGCACATAAGCTCACACATATATTTTTAGTGCAGATTCAAGAACTTATGAACCTACTTAATCTTGCACAGATACAGAGAGAAGATATTTTCAAAGTATTTGAACACAACAAAACTCAGAAATACTCATAAATATATATTACCGACTTGAATGTTGTGTGTTGTTTACAAAATACTTTGCAGAGCTTCAGTGTCAACAACTTCTACAATATTTCAGAAATAGATCTTGTTCTCTTAGACTTCTCTGACTTCTTACATAGTTGTTGTTGATGCTAACTATCAAATACATTGTATATCGACTTCTTTACAGATTCATAAATACATAAAGACTAAGAATGAGACTTCCTGTAGAAGCTAACCATCTCAAACATTTAAGATGAAAATAAATTCGATTGACTTTATCTGAATAACGGAGCTCGAGAAAGATTAAAGATCGACTCATTAATAATGCTCTTGCTTTCTGTGACAGACTGGAAAACACGCATGCTTGTCGTGACAGACAAAGTTGGCATGAACATAAAACACAGAATGTATAATTAATATCTCCAACAATCTCCCTTAATTATAAGTAGGTGGGATTACAAGACACAAAATTTACATAAAAAAACTTAAATTTACATGAATTTTCAAATATTTGTGACTACACATACTCCTGAAAAATTATGTAGATTATGAAATACATCCCTTGCCAAAGATTTTGTAAATATATCTGCAATTTGTTATTTAGACCTGAAAAATTCTAAGCAAATTTCTTTGTTATTCACCAATTCTTTGATAAAATTATACCTTGTATCAATATGCTTGGTTTTCTTGTGAAACACATGATTCTTAGACAGTGCAATGGTGGATTTGTTATCATAGAACACTGTAGTTGGTTCTTGTTGTTCCTGCAGCAAATCCTTTAGCATTCTTCTCATCCAAACAACTTGACAAGCTGCACTTGTAGCTGTGACATACTCAACTTCATCTTAAGTAAGAGTCACAATAGGTTGTTTCCTTGATTCACATGACACTATACATGTTCCAAAATGAAATGTGTACCCAGAGGTATTTTTCCTATTATCTATGTTTCCTCCAAAATCACTATCAGTGTATCCAACAAGTCTGAAATCTTCTGAAGTAGAATATAAAATGCCAAATTATTTTGTTCCATTCACATATCTCATAATTCTTTTTCCTTCCTTCCAATGGGATTCTTTTGGATTTTTCGTGAACCTTGAAATCAAGCTCACTCCATACATAATTTCGGGCCTTGTTGTTGTCAAATACATAAAGATGCCTGCCAACCTTTTAAACATAGTGGGATCCACTTTAGACCCTTCATCTTCCTTGATTAACTTCAATCCTATTATGATAGGTGTTGGGGTTTCTTTGGAATTTATCATGTTGAATATTTTCAAGATTTCATGTGCATATTTAGATGATGAGATAAATATACCAGCTTTGGATAGGTGAACTTCAATACCCATAAAATATCTCATAAGCCCCAAATCAGTCATTTCAAATTCATCCTTCATGACTGACTTAAATTCTTCTATGCTAGAGTCACTTGTAAAAATAAAATCATCTACATATAAGCAAACAATTAACATATTACCTTGTTGATTATCTTTGATGTATAGTGTTGGCTCACAATCACTTCTTTGAAATTCATTCTGGGTGAGATAGGAATCTATGCGAAAGTACCAAGCTCTGGAAACTTGATTTAATCCATACAGTGCTTTCTTCAATATGTATACTTTGTTTTCTTGTCCTAGAATCTCATAGACTTGTGGTTGTTCCACATATACTTCTTCTTCTAAATGACAATTCAAAAATGTTGACTTTACATCCATTTGATAAGAATGCCATTTATTATACGTAGTAATGGAAAACACAATTCTAACTGTGTCCATCCACGCAACTGGTTCAAATGTTTCATTGAAATCTATTCCAGGTTGTTGTGTAAAACCGCTTGCAACTAACCTCGCCTTATGCTTCTACACATTTCCATCTACATCTTACTTGGTTTTATAGATACACTTGACACTTATCACATCCTTGTCCTCAGGTACATCTACCAATTTCCATGTCTAATTATTCTCTATGCATTTAATTTCTTCATCCATGGCTTGTGCCCATACATAATCCTTGACATCTTCCTCAAAAGTTAAGGGATCGTCTATTTGTGAAAACAGAGAAAAGATTGAGAATGAATTTGTTGTATCAACATTGTAGATGTCGAACAGACTTCTTGTATTCCTTGGTAACATACTTGCTAATGTTGTATCTGGAGATGTAGAACTACTCGGACTCCTTGCTAGAGTTTGTTGTGCTCTTGGTTTGAATTGTGCACCTACAGATCTTACTAGAGTATTTTGAGTTGCAATCTGTGTCGCAGTTCTAGGAGTGGAAGGAATTGCGCTCTAACTTATAATTGGTCTTTGAACCACATCATCCTCTATGTCATCATTGTCGTTAGCATTAATAATTCTAATTGTCCTTTCTATGCTTCCATCCCAAGCTTCATTCTCCACAAATTAAATATCGTGGTTGATTATAACTTTTCTTGCAATAGGATCATACAATTTGTATGCTTTTGTATCTTCATAGTACCCAACAAATATAAATTCATGTCCTTTTTTATATAACTTCTTTCTCAACTCATCTGGAACATGTGCGTATGTGACACAAACAAAAACTTTCAAGTGTGCAACATTATGCTTCATATCTGTCCAAACTTCTTGAGGAAAAATTTTTTTCACACTTTTTGTCCGAAAACTTGTTCATGATGTACACCACAGTTGCTACTGCCTCATCCCAATACTCATTTGAATTTTTTTTGGCTACTAACATATTGTGCACCATCTCCATGATGCTTCAATTCTTACTCTCTACGACACCATTCTGTTGTGGTGTATACCATGTGTTGAGGAAAAGATATGGATTGATCTTACTCAAGCATTTTCAGACTTTACTTGGCTAAAGCAAAGTAGACAGGAATATCACCCTAATTTTATATCCAACAAAAATAATGTCCTAAATCACAAGTATTAATTATGAGTTCTTAGGCTAGTCTTTTATCAACAAAAAGCTTGCTTGAAATTCATTTTTTATGTAATTTTCTGAACATAACAGTTGCTGAAATAAATGTAAGAACAGAAGAAAAGACACCAAGATGATAATCAAGACATTTGATACATCAATCAATCCTTTATTTCATTCCAATTCACCAAAGAGTCATTTCGTTACAAAATCTCATACATAAATCTTGGACCAAAGTCAAACTTAGACATCCTCAATGAAACATACAAATTGACCTCTGACATAAAACCAAAATTGAACTCTAAAAATCTGGATCAACTTGCCACAGATTGTTGCCCACTCGACTTTGCACAATAGCCTTTATCAATCATGAAAATTAATTCATAAACAGACAAGTCTACACAGACTATCAAAGATAGATCAACACCTCTGAAAAACAAGTGTTTGAATGATTTGATTTAGCCCTGAATATTGTTGTATACAATAAGACCCTGCTATCACAAAAGAGAATTAGGCTGTGATGAATATATGAATGAATGAAAACTGAACTATCTCAACATAAACTCAAAGAGAAAACCATAGCATGCTTCTGCTTCTATCCTCCACTTGTTCCTCCCTTTTATTTTGCTTTTAAAAAATTAGAATTGGTTGAAGTAGTTGAACCAACTCATTAGTTAAGCTAACTAAAGACTCAACTAACCTTAGTTAGGGGGGGGGGGATAATCATAATATGGTCATAAATAAATAATAACTAGTAGGTGTGACCCCTTGTGACTCCTTTTAGTTCACAACAATCATAACAATTATAACATAACCATTAGTAAAGCAAACACACCTCCGTGTGCCTCCCCTCAACATATTTACTTTTGGCAATTTTAGCTCATGAAATTTGAAAATATTTCAAAATAATACATGAAAATATTTCAAAATAAAACATGATGTCCAAAATCCATGAAGTCAATTGTCCTAAAACAATAGATAACATCAAATTCAAAAGCCATGTTTCCCAATCTGTGATGCAACCCTTCCTTGGTCACTGTTGTCACCTCTTGATTTTCCCGAATTTGCCTTAGGCTAGGCAGAGCCTTTAGGATTTATCTCACTGATCACGTGGGAACAATCATCCCTCAAATTCATCCGTGAAGACACGGATTTGTCAGAATCAATGGAGGATGAAGAAGGGGAAGCAATGGCTTTTCCTTTATCAAATGCATGGTGGACTTCAGTCTTCAATCTCTTGCTAGCATGGGAGGATTTCATAGGTGAGTGGTTAGGGGCATCTTGGACAACGGAGTTCAAAGGTGGAGGATCATGCAAGGTCAAGTTGGGCCAGCCACGATGTTGGGAGACTGTGGAGTGGACAATCTCCTGCCATCTATCATTTTTAGGAACCTCAGGTTGTAAGAAGACATGAGGAGGTACAGTGATACTAGGGATTTATGGGGCTTGGAAAGGAGGCCTTTCAGGCCTAGTTTGGACTATTCCCTAGCCAATCCAGCTAAATAATCTAGTGTGAAACAATTGGCCAAGCTCTTCTGAATCAGCATCAAAATGTATAGAGAACTTGGGCCTTCTTTGGCCTCGGTTCAAGTTACCTCTACCTTTTTTTCCTCGACCATGGCTTCCTCGACTGAAAAAACTCATCCTGCATGTGTAATCGATTAGCAAATAGTCTTTTAAATAACCATGCATGAAAACTCTTAAAAATACGAAATATATTTGGCTCAGAATGTATCAGGCTCATGCAATCCAATCCATATAATTGCTTTAATGTTAATCAACGAGCAGCGGGGTGAAAAAGGGTTCAAGGATACATGAGGGGTTTGTAATTAGCAAAAAAAATGATATAATGAAAGGGAGAATAAATGGTCATTGATCAATGAAAACAACAATCAACTGTAAAACAAGCCAATAAAACATCACTGCAATCCACCCAAAACACTGCCACTTTCATCTATCTCAACACAGAATTTCCCTTGGCTGTAATCAATTTCAAAACAAGGGGTGAAGAAGGATATGGGATTTGTGAATGGTTTGTAATTAGTGGAAAGTGAGATCATGGAAGGGGAAGAAAACGATTACTATTCATGAAATTAATCAAGTGATCCATAAAATATTTTGCAGTAAGACTAGATGCACTATCCAATCAACAATCATTTGACTAAATAACAATCCTTGTACATTTATCTAATTTATTATTCATTAATCAAAAACTTAACACAGTGCTATTGCAAAACAATAAGTTTTCCATATGATTTGTAAGAGGCATTGTTCCCACAATTTGCATTTTATAACAATTTACGAACAGTCCCCATTTCCAATCTGTTACTATCAAAATTACCCACTGTCCAGGCATTTCTTCAATCCACGACTATACTCCACGGTTATGTTTTCAACGAAGTCACTATTGTTGCAATAGAGCCCATCAAATTTTGCAATGATATTTGTTCTCATATATATATGTAATAAAAGATCAAATTTACATGTCTAAAAATGAAACTTATTATATAACCAACAACCATCAATTAGACACAAGCTATGCAGGAGTAATTTTCCCAGGAAATGTAGTTCTTCCTTTGTAAACAAACAATCCAATGTGACTTTAAAAGCTAAGCCACCTACCCAACACGATTTTCATCAACAGTGGCCAATTGCAATAAATAACGCGCTTAAAACTCAGTGGGTATCACTGAGTATGAAAACAAGTCATCCATACTACACACAATGCACAACTGACAAAATCCCATAGTGTAACATTTCCAATAATCACACAACAAATATACGATAACGATGTAACTCAGTATATCATGTTGAGCTATTGATTTAGTCACTCATGGTTGACCAAGTTGTGCATACTCAGGCTTATTCAACCAACAAACGAAAAGATGTAGTAGATATATGTAGTCCAATAATCATTTGTACCCAAAGAAGACCACAGTTACCTCACCCAATAATTCACTTTGCAAAGCATTATTCACAGAGCACGACATGTGTGAAAAACACTCAACATTTGTAACCAATGCCAACGATCATTCAAAACTCCATAAGTGAAATTACTAGTGACTGCATATCAATCAACAATTTTCCACTGTGGGAGAAAATCAATCAAGCGAACAAACTGTAGTAGCTATGTGTAGCCACGCATCCCATTGAATCAGGGCAAAGGTTGTTCCAATACTGAGTATTAATAAGAGGAGAGTGACTTTGTTTTGTGAAAGTGCAATTGGCAACGAAGGGTTTATCCTTATTATCACATAACAGTAACCGAATGCCAAACTATCATGACTGGTACTTAACCAATTGGACGAATATGTACTCAAAAGGGTTGGTGATATAAGGCCATCCAATACACAAGTGGTAAACCCTACATGCCAAGTTGGTTCTCCATGTCACCCTCAGACTTGTATATTTAACGGTTCTCACTATGACTAACACAGGACAGCTGGAGCCAACTTCATTTAATGGTGACAAACCCTGATACCAACAGTGCATGCATAGAGGGAACCACAATTTATTCACAGATATATGCCAAGTCTGATATAGGAGGGTTATCACATAGGAGTGAGGCCCCAACGGATTGATAGAAAATATTAATGCGCACAAGTTGTAACCCTTGTGGTTCTTAAAGAAACCAAGTATTGAGTTGATGATGAGGCCGAGCTAGAACAGGAGAGCCATTTCGTGGATTTTGGTGAGGAAATCGACCATTTCTCAAATCAACAAAAAGCAGTGATGAATGATGCTTCCAACCGTTAAACCTCCCCCCCAAACAAAAGAGACTGGACAAGTGATGCCCATGCATGGGGACAATCGGCCAAGAAACTCAACAACCAAAATAACACCAACTAAGCCAGTAGTAACAGAGAGCCACCATCAAGGAGACTGATAACTTCTACAAACTCAAAAAAAAATGCAAGAAAAACCATTCATTTTCCAAAATTTCACACAATTGCAACACTCAGGACGAACACAAACCCATACATCTGAGCCAACAATCATTTCATAACCAGAGTGAAGTCAAGAATGGCTAAAAAAAAACATCCAGGTTAATCGAAATCCTTCAAACGAGAGGTGGTCGAGCGGTTTCACCCTGCTAAAGTTCTGGAGCGTGAACACATCAGCAAGATCAAACAATATTCTTATTAGGGTGTTGTTAGGACCACGCTATGCACCTTTTTGCCTATACCTTTTGTCATTATTATACCCTTCATCACTAGTATTTAGACTCACATTATCACCTCACCTGATCATTCCAAGGTATACAACGTCCTTTCTCATTATTATATGCTTAATCTGTTTTGCATAACACTTTACATTACTT
>JASDQU010196205.1:0-19619 GCA_032191745.1 Picea mariana | reverse complement strand
TCAAAACCAAGATCTTGTTGTACTGTAGCAATGGTCTTTGTCTTCCCCTTTCCACCGAACTGTTTTGGTTTCTTTCATGGATATAGTTTCCAACAGTGTTCTTCATCGTGACCGCTCTTCTTGCAATGAGTGTGAGATGGTTTTCCTCCTTCTCTCGTCACTGTAGTGGTCTTCTTTTCCTTCCTTTTAAACTTCTTAAAAGTCTTCTGTGGGAAATTGGAAGGTTTCTTTGTGGGATCTTCTTGAACATGTTTCCCCATGTTCTCAAGGTGAGTGGATTGCACACAAACTTCATCAATAATATTGGGGTTAAACAAGAGCAAAGTATGAAGAATATAATTATGAAGTGCACCAATATACTTCATTAAAGTTTCATAATAATCCAACGGAATGTTCAATGCAAGAGCTTTATTCCTAAATTATTCTATGAAACTTTGTACAGTTTGGCCTTTACTGTTCCTTAAAGTTTTTCATTCCATCACTACTTTATGTAAATACCCTAATGGATAAAATTGTTTCCTTATCGTTGATTTAAATTCTGACCATGAGGAAAGAATCTTACCACACCTACTTATGTCCTAAATCTTTCTCTCCCACCATACGAGAGCGGTACCTTCCAACCGAAGAGAACCTAGTTGCACTTTAACTTCCTCTTCATCAATATGTTGGACATGGAAATATACTTCAACTTGTCGGATCCAATTATCTAGCTTTTCAGGATTAGCATCTCCATTAAACATAGGTAAAGCAAATTTTACATCAAGCTTTAACAATGGTTTCTTAAAATAGGCTTTATGGCTAGAATGATGAGAATGATGAGAATGCTCAGAGGAAAAAGAACTAGAACTCGAAGGTGAAGATGGAGACTCGGGAGGATCTCCTCCAGCCGCTTGGTTTATAGAAGCATCATCATCTCCATGTGCTTCCTTGTTCTTCCCTTTCTTCTTCATCCTCTTCTTGTAATATTCATACATTCGCTCGACCATTTCTAACATGCGATAAAATTCCACGTGAAAGTTTTTCTCCTGTTCATCACGCTTGTCCTCTTCTGCCATTTTCTTCCTTCTGGATACATGGCCAACTTCGGGATTGAACATATTTATATTTCCTTCACCCTGCTTATGTTTGGCCCTAGTAAGCATTCACACTCAACAATTCAAGTCAAAGATGATTTCTCTTATACCAACATGATCCGTGATATTTTCATCGTGAATTATAAAGAATTGTGTTAAATGAGCATAAATTAAAGTGTACCATTAAAGAAGGGAAAACTTAAAAATGAAGAGACATAAGCATCATATCTTAACAAAAAATATTGATAACGGAGTTCGTCCCTGGTGGACTACATCTTCAGGTCCTGCTCTGAAATGGGTAGGCTCTTTCATTAACTCAGCAAAAGAATTTGGCAAATACATAAATATACCTAATTCTGAAATCAAGCTGCAGAAATAATGCTCAGATCAGAAAATAGACATCACCACTGAATTTGTGGCATCAAATTAACCAAAAATGACTGTCTCCGTGCTCTGATCTGACTCGGGCACTCCTAGGCCCAAGAAGAATTATGTCTCAGTTTATATGCCCTCTGCAACCTGCAATGATGATAGTCCTTTGCCTCGAAATTTGTTCCTGCAAGTCCATATGGTTCTCACCTCTCCCTCTGGCTCTGGGCAGATTACACCTTTTAAGTAATAACCATGGGTGGATATACCAAGCAACACCCATGGCGCATTGGTTATGGGCGGAGTTGTTAAGGCTTGGGCACCGGTGGAGGTTCTGGGGTCGAATCCCACCGGACTCTATTTTGGTATGTTGGTTGTGTATATATATATATACTTGATCTCCACTAACTTTAGCATACTCGCTAGAAGTCCTTCCAATTGCTGCTAACATTGGCGTGGTCCACCAAATTTGGTGAACCGATCATTTTTTTAAATTCGAAATTCGTTCACGGGTTGATATTGGATGTTTCGGGGATGCCACATGTCGCTCGCTGATTGGGCCACATAGCACTCATTCATTAGTCCACCTATTTGTTGACTTCGTCATCCTGTCATTTTGTACCTAACACGTGGTGCTTCCTTGGTAATGCCACATGGCATCACCTAGAGGTGCCACATGGCACTTTTCTACTAGTCCACATGGACCTTTGAAAATACCATTGGCAGGTGACACGTGGCAGCCCCTAGTACTTCCACATGGCATGATGACATCATCATTCATCATGTTGACATCACCCTACCATGTCAGCTCCTGACGTCATGTTGATGTCAACAGTACAGATGACGATGTGGCCCCATGTTGACTGGTCCTCTTTAACTGCAATTTTGACCGCGAATATCTTTCAAAACATAACTTTGTTTGATGATCTATTTGTGTCATTAGAAACCTTGCGACGCGCTCTTCACGATCATGTTGTTTTCACTAAGTTTTGGGAACTCTGAATTTTTTCCCTTTCTTTGTCTGCTAGAGCCATTATGAGCGTTCTGAGTTGCCTCTGTGAGTTATGAGTTATTCTTAGCCTACTCTGGATCCTTTTTGGATCACCAGTTCAAGCGACATCAGCACATCCTTGGGAACCTGGGAAATGCATACCTCAGGCACCGCTAGCACCAAAATATGTGATCAACACACCCCAAATCGAAGAACAGAAGAAATACATGAGGGATTATGTGTTGGTAGGAAAATTCCTAGGTCTATGGCCCTCTGAATGCGAGCTCGTTAAATGGATACACCATTGGTGGAAAACTAAAGCACATTATGACCTACAAGTAGGATCCAAGGGATTCTTTACCATCATATTCTACAACCTAGAAGATCGAAACTGCATATTTGGTGGGGGACCTTATTTCTTCAACTCAGCTAGCCTCTTCCTGCACTTCTAGATGGAGAAGTTTAGCTCGGGAAAAGAATACTTTACACAGGCCCCGGTATGGATCTGCCTATACTCCCTACCATAGGAGTTCTGGCTAGAAGAGATCCTGGCAAGCATAGGAAACATCATTGAGGTCTACACCAAATCCTCATAGGGGACTAAGCAAAGAAGGTACACCTATTACGCTCACATCTATGTCTATCTCAACATCTCGAAGCCCCTCCCATGTTCCATATCCCTGGAGTATCATGATGAGGACTAGTCTCAAACTATTGACTATGAACACATACCATTTTGATGTAGAAAATTCCACAAGCACGAGCATCTATTCAGAGAATGTCCTATGAACATCGTCGAGAGTAAGGTAAACAATCCTGAAGCAAGTAAATCTAGGGATGGTTTCACCCATGTTGCGGGCAGGTAGCGCCAAATAGCCAGGAAAACTATGCAAACTGCCAACAAGGAACCCCCTTCCAACAACTCCGTCAATGTCCTTCAACAACTTCCATAAGACCTAGATGAGTCACAACTAAGTCCTCAAGGAACTGGAACCCACATCAATGCAAAAGAAAATCCTTCAAACACCCTCATCTTGGAGCAGATCCCATCCTCTTACTCTTCCCATGCCAAATATGGAGAAGCATATGATCCTGAAGAAAGAGACACTAAAATGGACCTAGAGGAACAAGATCTAGTGGGAGTAGACCTCGAACACTTAGAACAAGTCTAACGCAATTAGGAACTATACACCATCCCTCTGGACTAGCTTCGCAAGGTTCATAAGGTCTTCCTCAACTCCTCAACAAGTTTTGCGGCTAGATCCAACACCAGCTTGGGCATCCAACGCATCCGACAAAGAGAACAACACAAGCCTTAGAAGGATGAGAAGAAAAGAGGAAGAAAATCCACCTAGAAACTCATACAGGAAATCGATCACTTCATGGTAAACTCAAGTCAGATACATCTCATCTCTTATAGATTTCCTCCTCTTGCCTCTCTATCCTCATCATTAATCTCATCTCTTGGAATATACGCAATCTCAATGGTCGTAATAAGCAAAGTCTTTCATGATATTGTATCATAGCAGAACAACCTGATATTCGTTTACTTCAAGAAACAAAATGTTTTGGTAAAGAAATTAATCAAATCATCTCCAGATGTTGGAAATAGGGAAAAATGATGACCATCGATTCCAAAGGCGCGACTGGTGGCTTGTCCATCCTTTGGAACCCCAGCACGGTGTTGCTGAAGAATTTCTTCACTACCAAATGGACAATCTCAGCAGAATACCAGCTCATTGGCTCCAATAAGCCAGTCTTCCTTACAAATGTTTATGGCCCAGCCACTCCGGAGGATAAGCTCAACTTCATTCAAAATATGGATTTTTTGGCTAACCTCACCATCAATCATAGCTGGATATTGGGGGGGGACTTCAACATGGCCTGCCACCTAGAAGAGAAAGAGACGGGACTCGTAGACTTGAGGCGGAAAATGGACACTTTCAGGCTTTAATCAATAAGCTTTGTCTCATAGATCTAGAAACCCAAAATGGCCTTTTCACCTGGTCAAACCAGAGTTTGGGTCCCAACAAATGGAATTCCATATGGATCGATTCCTCGTATTGGAATCCCTCTTAATGGGTGGCCTATCGATGAATGCTAGCATCTTGGATACCTCTGGCTCTAACCATTGGCCTCTACATCTCTCACTAGACATCTATGGCTCTCTTGGATGAAATCCCTTTAGACTTGAGCGATTCTAGCTCAATCATCTAGAGTTCCAATCCCTAGCCTCGACCTGGTGGTGGGAATTCTCCATCTCTCAGGGTTCCAAAATGTTCTGATTTCATAAATGACTAAACAATTTTAAGCAGGGTCTTAAGATTTGGAACAAATAAAACTTTGGGAACATTTTTGAAGCCCAAAGAAATTTGAACTATCAAATGAATCTCATCTAGATCCAAATCATAAATCACAGTCTCACGGAGGAACTCAAAATACAGGAAACTTTACTCAAACAACAGCTAGAGGAAAGGTGGTCTCAAGAGGAATTTTTGTGGAGGCAAAAATCCTAAAAATAATGGCTTCAAGAGGGGGAACGAAATACTAAGTTCTTCCACCGGGAGATGATCCAACGTTGACATGGAAATCACATCAGGCACTTGGTCACGAAGCAAGGGAAAATGCTCCAACAACATGAAGATATCGAGCAATAACTGGTCTCTTATTACCAAGACTTGTTGTCTGAACCCCCTGTTGACATATCTCTCGACATAGAAAAGATCACCTAGCACATTCACAATCTCATAACTTGGGAGCAAAATGAATCTTTGTCCAGACCAATCATGATTGAATAAGTAGACCTAGCTATGCAAGACACACTCAAAGGCAAAGCTCTAGGTTCGGAAAGCTTCACGGCAGACTTCTCCCACTTTTGTTGGCCCATGATCTGAGAGGAAGTTTGGGACATCATCGAGGACTCTCGAATATCTGGTCAGGTTCTCCTTGCTCTTAATTCCACTTTCCTAACCCTCATCCCCAAAGAAGAACAAGTCACTCATCCTAATCATTTCAGACCAATTGCTCTCTGCAATGTAACTTATACGTTGTTAACAAAAGTGATTTCTCTGTGCCTCAAACCCTTCCTTCCCTTCATCATTTCTCCCAAGCAGTCAGGATACATTGAAGGCAGGAAAATTCTAGACAATGTCATCCTTTCCCATGAAGTCATACACTCTCTTCAAAGTATGGGCACTCCAGGTATGTTATTAAATTTAGATCTCTCCAAAGCTTTTGATAAACTAAGCTGGGCTTACATGAAATATGTTCTTCTTGCTTTTGGTTTTGCTCCTGACTGGGTATACTAGATTCTAAATCTCACCTCCTACGCTTTCTTCTTGATTCTGATCAACGGTGTTCCTTACCACCCCTTCTCTCCCTCTCGTGGAATACAGAAAGGGTATCTCTTGTCCCCCTTTCTTTTCATCATCATGGCAGAAGGGCTTAGCCGCCTCATCAAAGCTTCCATTGCATATATATATCTAGTTGGGCTCCCCATTCATGGCATGGATCCCTCAATCTCCCACAACCAGTTTGTTGATGATACCCTAATGTTGAGCTCCTCTATAGTCCATGAATCCCTTCGAATCCTATGTATCCTTCAAACTTTCAACGCAGCCTCAATAATGGACATTAATAGAGAAAAATCCCAACTCTTCTTTTTTAACACCCCCATCCTTGTTCACCTTCATATTACCAATATCCTTGGATTTATGCCTAGCTCCCATCCGTCCAAATATCTCGGCATTCCCCTTATTAATAAATCTCTTCGAAACATCTCTTGGGAGGGGCTCCCTTCCTCCATGGGAAAACACTCTCCTCTTGGACCTTTCATTCGCTCAACCTTCCCAAACGCCTCATACTACTAAAGTTCGTCCTTCAAACCTTGCCTATTTATTCCTTCTCTGCTTTGGAGGCCCCCATATTTATTCTTACAACCATCAAGACCCTACAAAGAAACTTTATATGGAAAGGGGCAAAGAATAAGCGAAAAATAGCTATGATCGGCTGGGAAAAAGATCTGCAAACCAAAATTAAAAGGAGGTCTTGGATTACGGGACCCAACCATTATCAACAAAGTTATCAATGCTAAGATTTGGTGGAGATGGCTAAAGCGACCCAAAGACCTCTCGTCCCGATGGTGGAGAAATAAATACGTTCCACACATTGCAAAAAAAAAAACTTATCAGATGGAATGAAAACACTTAGGGCTCCTTGATCTGGAGCGCAAAAAATCAAGGCCACTCTCTTATTGTAGACTATGCCTTCTGGGAAGTACAAAATAGAAGGACAGCTGCCTTTTAGCATGACTCGTGGCAACAATGTCCCTCCCTATTGTAGAACTCCATTGCAGATAATATTCTTTCCCCTACCACACAGGTGGGTCTAATCACAGTCGCAGACTACTAGCAAGAGGACCCCCCTGGTGCAACATGGCATCACTGGAAGTCCATTTCCACAGAAATCCACACTCCAACACATGTGGATCTTCATCCTTGGCACGAGCTAACCTTCACCAGAAAAATTTAAATTTTTCAAGGAGACGACGTCCTAAGATGGGGGAACTCCTCCGGCGGCACCTTCACCATAAAAGAATCCTACAACATAAAGACGGCCTCACACACACTCCCCCAAGAGAAATTTTGGGCAAAAATCTAGTCGATCAAGCAATGGAAAAAAATAAGCACCTTCCTCTGGCTCATCGCAAATATAGGTATCCTCACCTGGGACAATCTCACCAAAAGAGGCTTTATCAGGCCCTCCATTTTCCCTCTTTGCTAGAAAGATTCAGAATATCAAAATCCCCTTCTTAATATCTTCTCCTACAGTACGCAAATTTGGGACTATTGCGCTTTAATCATGCACACCACGAACGGCAATCGAGAAGGCCTCAAGGAAACCATAGAAGGATGGTGAGACTCAGCTTTTCATTCTCCTATCTTCAAATGTATCTAGCAGCTACTTCTGGGCTTCATCCTCAGGTAGATCTCGAAAGAAATAGACAAGAGAATCTTCCATTCATCTTGTATTGATTGGTAGACAGTTTGGAAACACATACATGACAACATCAGAGAAACCATCCTCTTGCAGCCTTGGAAAGATGAGCACTTGTCTTGTCCTCCCCAGGAAAAGTGTATATTGAACAAATGGATCATCAAATTCCACTCACACTTTTCAAGAAAACCCAAAAGTTCATAGGCCAAAGGTATCCCTTCACACTGGTCTCCTCCAGCTCTAGGGTTTATCTAATTAAACTTTGACAGAGCCTCCAAAGGTAATCTGGGCCCTGGTGACTTCGGAGTGATTCTTCGCAACATTCAAGGAAACATTATGTTTATCATTGTCGATAGCATTGGACACAAGACAAACAACACATTTGAGCTCTGGGGCCTCATTAAAGTCTTACAGCTTGCTCAATACAATGGGTACCATAAGTTGATCATCGAAGGGGATTCACAAATAATTCTTAGCCTTTTTGAAAAAATACTCAATGGGGCAGATCCAAATAGCATTTCCCCTTGTTGGCAACTTACCATGGGACTTAGTGCCACTGCATCCCTCACTAGGCCTTACTTGGGTCTCATTCCCTAGCATGTCCGGAGGAAATCTAATCAGATAGTAGACAAACCATGCAATATTGGAGTGGCTTTAGAAGGACCAAATATCATATGTACATCCCCCACCCATAATGATCATCCCATCCTCTAGGATTGTATTGCTAAGGCTCTCAGCACAGATAGCCCCCGGGATGGGGTGTCATATTGCTCCACGTGTCCAGGTGAAGTGCCATCGTCCTCCACCTTTCTATGGACCACGTGATTGCACCTGCAGCCTCCCTCATACCTTTATTACACCCCTATGAACTCTGCAACACTTCAATGTTGCACAATCCCAACTAATTGATCCAATGCGCCTTGTGTTGGCTTCTCATCATGGCAATGGAGGAAGTACATTGTTCGTTCCTTCGGCGTGCATGTGCACTTACTCTCCAGCTTCCTCCTTATGGCGACACTCCTCTCTCCAGTTTGCATCCATTGTTCTCTCATGTCTGCTACTCTTGCACCCTATCGGTTTCTTTGGTTCCCACCTGGGTCTCCCTGTTTGCACCTCTGCCTCACCCTCACCTTCACGGGAATCCAAAGAGAGGTCCTCTTTGGAACCATAACAAAGCGGCCATGCAAATCTGGCACCCACCCACCTTCGCTCCTGTGCTTAGCTCCTCTCCCCCGTCATCCTCTCAGTCCTCCCCAAGCCAAAGTAGTATTCTTCCTCTGTCATCGTCGTGGGCTTGTGGGGTTGAATGGTTTAATCTATAGGGAAATTTTTGGGCTATGCTCCTGGCCCACTTCCGGATCTGGCCTCGAATTCACAACCAACCCTTGCACGTCCATCATGTCCACCACCCTTCGCTCCCTCACCACAACCACCTGCCCCCCCATCGCCACCTTTTGTGCCTTCTCTGGAGGATTTCAATGCTCAAACGAAAGAATTACAATTGGAAGCACCTTTGGGCCAATCTCTTCTTCACTCAGACTATGCTTTGTGCCCGTGACTCAGAGATTCGTTCTCGATTCTTCAAGATTTGGTCTCTGCAGTCCGTAAGGATGTCAGCGACCTCCGCTTTCAATTGGAACACCTGGACCAGCGCGCAGAGCAAATTGAATCTCTTCTTGCGACCCTGCTCCGCTCCCTACAATCACCATAACTGGGCAGCAATGCCCCAACATTTCTAGGGGTGTTTCTTGCTCCAGACATTCAGGGGGTTGATGACTGATATATGGAAAAGCACGTAGGGGAAGATGAGGACAAGCGAGAGTGCCAAACACCATGACAGTCAGCAGGCGCATAGGTATCAAATTGCTTATTTTATTTTGACAAATGTTAGTTGTTTTTGGGAGATTCTCCATCGACGGTCGGAGTCTAGCACTATCAATCATTTTAGTCAATATGCATGAATGGTTCAATCGAATCAGTTTCCCCACGGGGTGATTCAGATGAGTATGTTTAAATTTTAGTGAATATTACAGCCAAGAGTCTGGCTCAGTTGGTTTCCCTTCTGGGAAACTCGGCACAATCAAACCTCGATATCACAGTCAATACTGTAATTTTGCTCCATGAAAGGTAATACATAAATTCTTACTTTAAAAAAAATGTAGCACTACATGCATGCTTTTCTCAACTACAACATTGCAAATATTGATTACTCAATTGCAACACCACAAGGTGTATGAAACACATGTTCCAATAGATATATAGTTTTATGTCTTAACTAAAACCATCTTAAGGCTCTAAAACAATAAAATTGTTTGCTAAAGAGAATATGTATAAAAATAAAAGTGTTAATATAAAAATGGTGTTAAAAGTGTTAATATAAAAATGGTGCTAAAAAGAATACATCAAACTATGTTGCATTGTGACAAGTGTCTAAAACTATCCCAATTTTGTAGGAAACATCAAGTTGGGAGCCTCAATATTATATATTGATCAAATATTTTAGATTACAATGTATGTAGATAACAATACATTTTAAATTTTATTTTGATCAAATTGGAGGTCAATCCAAGACAACTATATTGTTTATTAAAATTGCAATATAATATATTAGACTTAACTATGTTAATATATTTTATTTTATTTTTGGAATTAATAAGTACCAATTAAAAATTAAAACCTTATATTGAACTACTATAATATCAAAATTACTAATTTTACTTGTGTTAATAATTACATGAATATATTTAAGAGAAAACTCAAACTTTAAAATCTTTAAAGATTCAACTAGAAAATGAGAAACAAAACACATATAAAATTTTAACATCTTTTTAAAATTAAACTTTACATATATAAACTTCCAATATATTTGTAAATTTGAATCATTGTTATGGTTTTGATTGGAAAATAAATTAATAACACTACTCTTATAATATGAAAATACAATAAAATAAATGATATGCTTTTCATGAATAGGGTGTTGATTTATTCGACTTTCATGTTTAGTCTAGGCTCAAAGGCAAACATACATGCATTAAAAGTTATTAATATCCACATCTATAAAGTGAGTATTATTGAGTTTTTTATTTAAATCATTTTTGAAATAAGATTTACATGTAGTTTTGTTTTGTTTTATAATAATATTTTGAATAAATATAATAAAAATGTTTTTAATAAATTAGGTAATTGTAATAATTGAATAAACATATTTGTATTTTAATTTAATAATACCAAAAATTAGTACTTATTACTAAAAAATAGAATTTTAATTTAAAGTTCTTTATATCGGAAAGTGATTCCCAAACTCTCATTTCCCTATGTTTTGAAGTTCCTGAAATGATTTCCAATTAATTGAGATTTGGATCTTTAATACCTACTCATATGTTCCCAGAGCCAATCTAAGATGTTTCGTACCTGCTCCCAAGCTCCCATAAAAATAAAAACATAGAGAACAAACTTTAAAAATGATAAAAGCGGTTCTCATGCAACTATGCTTTCAAAATAAATAAATTAATAAACCACACTATATGTATTTAAAAAATTAAGAAAAAAAAGAGTTAAAAACCAAAAGGAAGGAAAATTAAGAAAAAATAATAATTAAATAAAAAAATTGAAAGGATAAAAGAGAAATCAACCATGAAAAAGGATATAAATAACTTTAAAGTAAATTAACATGGAGAAATAAAAGAGTTAAATGACCCAAAAAAACGATGGTTAATAACTAAAATATAAAAGAGAAATTTCAATTCATGGAGATATGAAAAGTAAAAGGTAAAAAAGAAAGGTGGATGTTAGAAGGTGTTGACTTAAAAATAAAGAAGAAGATTGTACGAATTAAATAAATAATATAAAATTAAAAAATAAAATATATTAAAATATATTTTTAAAAATATTAAAAATAAGAATATTTAAAAAGATAAGAATATAAATTAAAAAGGATAAAAAAAAGTGTAAAAAGATTTTAAAAAAAAACATGTTAATTATATAAGAAAAAAATAGAAAAAAAATGAAAGTTAAAATGAGAAAATGTAAAGAAAAGAAAAGAGAGAAGACCAAAAAATGAAAAATTGAAAATATAATATAATGTTAAAAATTGTTCCGCGTCCAGGTTATTTCTTGTGAGTGACATGTTGTGCCCTTAAATGGGTCTATAAGATGCTCTTGTTGTTGAGACCCCAATATTCTGAAAATACTACTAGAGAGGGAAATTGGGGACTAAAGAAATGATCAAATAAATTTATCTAGTTATAAATCCTTCAAATCTATTGAGAAAAACACATGCATTTTAGTGATGAATGTGTCTTTTTCAAGGTGAACAAGTCAAAATGTGTGTCCATGCCTAGTCTTTCAAACTTGTAATGAGGTCATGTTGAGACACACACACATATTCTTCTACACATCTTGCATATATGGATATGTTTCTACATATAAATTTATAGGAAAAATACCAAAAACGTTAAAAGACTTATATAATTTTATTTTTTTCCACAAAAAATCTAGCAGGGAAATCTAAGGGATGCTTCCTCACATTTGTGGATGGTATTCCTATTAATTTTTTTGGTGTAGACTATTACGTCTCACCCAAGGGATTTGACTGACACTTGATGTGTAAAACTAGTCACTTGTATAATTTTATAAAGATTGGCAAATCTTATTAATTCTTAAAATCCCAACCATAAAATATATGTTGATATTTTTGTAAAAATATTAATTTTTTTAAGGATTTTATAGCTTTTTAGAAAATTTTGGCAATTTTTAAAATAAAATATTTTATTGTACCTAGAGTAGCTAGGTTCTCTACAACTCAATATGAGGAGATGTTGTCACGTTAGCCTAATGTTAGATTATATAATGTTACATTAAAATAATAATAATAATAATAATAAAGTTAATTCAATTAAAATTTAGATAACAACACATTAAGAAATTTCATCCTTCTTTGTAGATGAATAAAATAAAATTGGTGAACATTTTCTTAAAGGAAAAAAAATAAAAAAAAATAAAAAAATAAATTAATATTTTTAACTAAAATTTTCTTTGTAAAAACAAGTGTTAAATAAAATAATATTCAAAATAAAATATTGAAGTGGTAGATTTTCTATCTCAAATTTTATACATTTACAAAATTTATATAAAGAAATTATCACTTTAATATTTTAAATAAAAGTTTAAAATCTATAAAAGAAATTGTCACTTTAATATTTTAAATAAAATTTTAAAATATATATATTATTAAATTATATTTGTTATTTAACTATTGTGACTAATTATCATTTAGTCAAAGATTTATTCAAATATTTATTTGATTAAGTATATCGTATTGATTTTGAAAATAAAGAATGAAAGAAAATTGAATTTTAAAATTTATATAAAGAAATTATTACTTTAATATTTTAAATAAAATTTAAAAATATATATATTATTAAATTATATTTATTATTTAATTATCGTGATCAATATCATCTCTTCAAAAATTAAATTAAAAACAAATACTTTAATATTTTAAATAAAATTTACAAATATATATATTATTAAATTATATTTGTTATTTAATTATCGTGATAAATATCATCTCTTCAAAGATTTATTTGATTAAGTGTATCGTATTCATTTTGAAAATAAAAAATTAAAGAAAATTGAATTGCCACTTTCTCACCCTAATTGTTGCACAAAGTCATAATTATAATAAAAAATATTTAACATTCATATAAATGTTTGAAAATTTAATATTAAAGATATATATTTTTAAATAGTTTGAAATAGCAAGTGAGTTTTTTAAGTTTTTAATAATTAAATTTAAAGTTAATTAATTTTGGTTTTGTTTAATTGTTTTACATTTTTGTTTTGTGACAAAATCTAATTACATTAATCTTTACAATATCATAATTTTATGTTATTTGAATTATATTTTTGAATATATAAATGGATTAAAAAATTCTAGGGCACTAGCATTATATAGATCAAACCACTCAAATTAAATTTATAGTTCAACAATTTTTTATTGAATTTGAGATAAATATCCCTAAAAAATATACCTATAAAAAACATAAAACATTTAGACTACATAATTAATTTCCATATCAATATCATTTTTAAATAAAATATCCTAAGAAAAAAAATTGTGTTAAACCTTCCATTTGACTCCTCATATATCAATATCTAGTTTTTAAAAGCTAAATTATGTTGACCCTCCCATTTGACTCCTCATATAGTAAGGATAAAGGCTAAATGGACATTTGGATTCATTTGGATTTTTCATTCCTTCATAACTACTTTACTTTGCCTTTTATCTTTTTCATTCCTTCATAATTACTCTATTTTGCCTTTTGGATTTTTTCTTCTTTTATTCATAATCACTCAACTTTGCCTTTTGGATTTTTCTTTCATTGATTTGAATTTTTCTTTCATTCATTGATTTGATGTATTCACTTATTTGAATTTTTCCTTCATTCATTGATGTATTGCAAGTTAGTCTTTACACTTATGTTTTTTACACTTTTAATAATTAAAAAATCCAAATTTTATATTTCAATAAAAAAAAATCCACACTTTTCCTACCTTCCATTAAAAATCCATACTTTTCATACCTTTTAATAGTCTTTACACTTATGTTTTTTACACTTTTAATAATAAAAAAATCCAAATTTTATATTGTAAAAAAAAAAAAAACCACACTTTTCATACTTTTCATTAAAAATCCACCTTTCAAGAAAAAAAAGTTCATAGTAATTGAAATTGTCAACAAATTCCATTTAGCATTAACTCTTCTCCACATAAGGGTCAAGGTGGCCCTACCCTATGAGTTATTGATAAATTGACATCTTGGTGGCGTTGTCACACATGTATATTTTTTCTACTTTGTCTTCTCATACCTTTTCTACTTTGGTGGAGTTTGACACATTGATGTTTTTTTCTACTTTGTCTTCTAAATGTATAATTATTTTTCTTCTAAATGTTTATACTAACATTGAAAGTAGTGATATTCAAAGAGTTTTAATGATAAAATAATACTTTACAAAAAGATGTGTTAAAACTCCAAATATTAAAGAAATTTTAGGGTTTGGTCCATTACACTTTCTTCATGATGATGGTGCCCTCACCGTTAAATTAGGACCTAATATACCTTGATGTGCTTACACTTTATGTTGCATATCCCATTCATAACATAACCATTTATCACCAACATTGGTTGTCACAATGACTCAACTCATTCTTCATATGTGTAAATGTTTTATTATGAATTATTAAGGATATCATATAAATATTAATTTTTATTTAAAAAAAAAAAATTAGGGTAATATTAAAATTACAATTTTAATTTTTTTGTTTGTTAATTTGTGGGGATCTGTTGGTTCGCGATTAACTTGTGGCTTGAGAAATCGTGACTCAGGGGCATCTAAGCTGTCAAAATCATTTGGGGATCGCACCCGGCCTGAGCCACACCAACCCTTAACATGGTTGGATTTTTTGTCCCCGCAGGTTTCGAACTGGTGACTTTAACATCACGGAGTGGCTTAACAACACACTCCGTCACCGACTGTCCTATACCTCGGAGACAAATTACAATTTTAATTTAACTATGATTATTATTATTAATATTTATTTAAATTAATTTTGATGTATTAAATTTTAAGAAAAAATGGTAAAAAAATATTTAGTTTATTTTTAAAAATTATTTATACACTTAAAATTTTGAAAAAAACTTTATAAATCTATATAGGTTTTATCTAAAAGTTAGTATAACAAACTTATTTTTTTTAATTACTTAGTCTATTTTAGAATTTTATTTCTATATTAAAAAAAGATTGAAAAAAAAGCATTCATAAATATATAGTTTTTATGATTTAAAATATTATGAAAGTTGGTGTCCATTTATAGATTATTATTTAATGTTGCTTACAAGTTCTTGTTGTGTTTGCTTCTTTGGATGATTAGTACTCTCTTCAATATAAGATCTTGCAGGTTAATATGTGTATAGATTATTCTTACCGTATTGTTGTTTATATGTTTCTTGTTTTCTTTGATCATGAACTATTTCATGTTCAGTGTAACTAAAAGACTAGTCACAATGAATTTTCTTACTCTAAAGTGTATATTTATTGCAGTTGTTAAAAATGGATAGATAAGATAAGGAACAAACAGTGCTCACAGGCATGACTTGGTGCTAACTTGGACTTGGGATTGACTTGATTATGCGCATTTTCCTTATTGAGCCTAGTCAGTCTTGCGAGTCAAAATTGACTTGGTTGACTCTGAGAACACTAACGTGAAATCAAGAAGAACATGATTGCAATTATTATATAGAAAATGTTTATCAAAGATTCAATTCTATTGAAGAATTGTGTAGCTTAAGACATGAGACCTCAAATCCACCCACAATCCACCCAATCTGGTGGACATGAAACATCACAAAATAGATTTAGCCTATTAATATATGTACATAGTATTGTTACCAAATTATTATCTATATGTTTCCTATTTTTTCTGATCATGAAATATTTCATGTTTAGTACAACTCAAGAACTTGTCATAATGACTAACCTTACTAAGGGAGTTCAAAAACAAATATAATGGAATTTATTTGAATGCTCTTATTCTAAACTATATATCTATTGCAATTAATAAAACTAGATAAATAAGCTAAAGAACTAACAAAGAACTGCCAGGCATGACTAGGTGCCAAGTCGGAATTCAAAATTGACTTGACTATGCTCGGTTTCCTCATTGAGCCTTGTCAAACTTGCAAGTCCAAGTTGACTTGGTTGACTTTGAGAACATTGCTAGTAATGTTGTTAGTTAATTTAAGGTTGAGATTAAACCTTTTAACTTCATAGACCATAAAGAGTTTTATAATTATTTGGACAACTATATTTAGTAAAGTACTCTAGTTGTTTAAGTACAATTTTTTGTATGTTCTATGTCAAGCTTATATATATTACAGGTCCCATCTAGGGTGATTATTTTTAACTAAAATTTTGTTACTTACCAATCAAAATCCATCTCGGTGTTTATGCTTTATGTGGATGCTATAATGTGGATTCTTATGTTTAGTGTCAAAAAGTCCATTCACTTATGTAGTGTGCAACTAAGGGAAACAACTTTGGGCTATCAGAAAGATTTGTTTACCACATGAAGATGCCAATAGACTACACATTAAAATTTGAAAGTATTATATGTCGGAGATGAAACTTCAAAGCCTGGTTCAATTATTTATATTACATTCTATGCAAAGTTCACAAACAAATCGTTTTAGGAATTGATAAATTAGTGAAAATCCTAATCATTAATATACATGATTAAACATACTATATTTCTCATTTTATTCAAGCCACAATTTGCATATCTTTTCCCTTCATTAACCACATCACATTTAACCAAGGAAATAAATATAAATAATATTCTTTTATTTATAATGGATTCTCTAATTACAAAATGACATGCAGGATACAACCTGATAAACACTACAATATGGCCATAATGTGCAACATTATATTTCCATACACTAACACACACCTAAACGTAGGTCGAAGTCTATGTATATCAAATGCATTTACAACTAATTAAGATTTACAACTAATTAAGAAATGGGGAAAAGAGAAGAAATGAACATCGGAGAGTCTACAAGTAAATTGTTTCTCCCAGTCATATAATTTATCCAACTTTCACTAGTGACACCCATAAATAATGCAAGACATATCAAAGAAGTAACAACTACTATAGAGGTCCTTTTTTAACTTAATGAATCATAAAGCATCTAGAAGATGGATTTTCGGACCATTGGAATAGAAATGTCCATGTTGTACCTACAAACATATACAAGAGTTGGGTTAGTTTGGATATCAAAAATCATATTTTTGTAGCTAGCCTTAAGTAATTATTTGACACAAAAAATATAAGCTTCGTGAAGGTAATAAAATTTACAACTTATATCATTATTTGCAAGATAATACACTTACTGGCAACTTGAATGGATTTTGGAAGGTCTCGTTGAGAAAGGGTCACATCTTCAAAGAATAAAGATAATGAACCTATATAAAAAATAATAATGAAATGGAGGAGTAAAAAAGTTATATAAATTGGATACCTTCCACTTGTCCCAACTCCACCTTCACAAACATCAAATCTCTTATTTTTTCTACATAGCTTTCCTTGTCTTATTACTCTATGAAGGTCAATTGTTTCTAGAAGGCGGTGTTTATTCTTAAATCCATCCATTTTATGCCTATAAAATGCTTGACCCATTTGCACATATGAAATATTGGAACCCCCTCCTTTTTCTGTGCATCTATGGTAAATGATATAAGTTAGACTATGTGATTTCTCCATGCCTTGTGTATCCTCAAATGACTGAGCTTATGTATTTTTCTGCAAACCATGGCCCATGTGCAAATAATTGATGTTGCAAACATACATAGTTCAATATATCTTAGAATACCAAAAAAATGTACATAATGAAGTTAATTTACAGTAAAATATGTAAAGTAAAGAGAAGTACAAAGGAAAAGTATTAGGGATTGCTATAGCGGGAAAAACCCACTATGGGCTACAATAGGGTTCAACATGCATGCATACCTAACCGTCTAAAAGTATCCTACTCTTTAGACTACCCTGAATCTACCCCACATTCATGCATAAAATACAAAGTAAAAAGATCTGGTAACTCTACCTTAAACTCCGTGTCCGATGTCGATCCTTTCGCGTTCGATTTCTCCTCGACTACAAGTCTCCTCCCAAGGCTGACCTGCATTCACAAAAAGACAAACAAGAAACTACGAACATGTATCTCATATATGAATTAGTGGGTTAGATGTCAGTGTAAAACATAAATCAAACATAAAGATTGAACGCATCATATTGCAGGACAGAAAAAAGTATTCATTTTATTGATATCACAAAGTTTACTTATGATGAGATCGGTGAATGCTCCTCGAACCTGGTCTAGGATCCTCTTCACCAAGCTCCAACTGCGCTTCCACGTATCTTTCTCCTCTCACACTTATCTCTAGGGAAATGGCATAGGCTTATAATGGAGGAAAAAGGCAAGAATGGGCAATCCTTGCACAAAACTCATAAGGTGGATGCAAATTCTTGGGGCAAGGAGGGGATGTGAAATGGGCAGAGTTTCACTATTCTTATGATTCTCTTAGGAATGAGACCCCAACACCTCCTTTTATATGACAAAAGGATGGTTATTCGGTTGGGTGACGGGCTATAGGCGGTGGGACAGTTGGAAAACTACCCAATAGCCTGTAATCTCAACAAATTCCTTGCAACTTTTTAATTTTTGCAACATTTGTGGGTATACGTGGGTTGTAATGGTGCATCTAGCGTACGTACGCGAGTTGTAGTGGTGCAGAAAGCGTGTGTACATGGGAAGTAGTGGTGCAGGGCGCATACATCTTCAAAAATATGACTTTTAAGAAGAGTTTCTCAGTGATGGCTTGGCAAAAATAGCAAGTAAGATGGCCAAATTCCAAGTATGCATGTATGGTGAAATTTAGGGTTATAACAAATTCCCCCTAATGTGTGAGGTCAAAAGAGCATCTGATGGCCGAAATACATTACAAATCTTCACCAATGTATGAAGCGAGTGAGCCGAGGACCAGAATTCGGGAGGTTCCATCTACAAAATAACAATTGTCTCACCGAGGCAGGCATACCCATACTCAGGATGAAATATATCATGGTTGCCAATCAAATACACTGCAAATCCATTTCATATAGTTATATAAAGTTTAGCTGCGAGCAATACACAATGGATCTACATCTCAAAATCAAAGATATAGATGTATAGTATCCATCTTCAAGAAGTCAAATGATGCATGATGGTTTGATATGAAGCCTTAAGAGCTCAAGCAACAACTTCAAGATCTTCAAAACTGGAGTAGGAGTGTAATGTGAGTGTACGAATTTACTACCCAAAGGTCTTCGACAGCTAGTTAGGGAACAAACAATAGGATCTCGGTGATCAGGCAAAGAACTTCATTGATTTCGAACAAAGACTTGATTGGACTTTTGGAGATTGTCGGGCATGAGCGCAAGAGACAAACTGCAGAAAGGTCGACTCATGTTGGGTTAAAATTCTCTTGGACACCAGCATGACAGATGATCAGACTCAGGCAGCATGACATTGACATAAGTTCACGATGCAGGAGGCAACGCAAACTCTCCATGTGTTTGGAAGAATAACCAAA
>JASDQU010196204.1:0-12681 GCA_032191745.1 Picea mariana | reverse complement strand
CTTCTTGGGTGACTCTTTTGTATGTTCTATTTAGTATTGTACTGTATTGTAATGATTGTGTGAGAGATAGAGAGATGCAAGAACTAGATCTGTACTCCATATATAGACTGTAATTAGGAAAGAAAGATCCTAGACTCATTGTGATAAACTATAGTATTATACTAATATGTACCTATTGATCTCTTATACTGAGTAGGATGGATATCTAATGTAAAGATACAAATGATTATTGTTAAAATAATTCTAATATAATAGAAAGATATTGGAGATCAAATTTTGAAAATGTTCTTGGTTCATCTTGATTTATGTATCTCTGAAATGTCATTATGCGTTATGTGTTATTAATTGCATGTCCTTATCCCTTCTTAATGTTCTGTATAATTATTTTCTTCTGTATTAGTGTATGATGTGCTAAGGATCTGAACTGAGTATCTATCTTGCGTTATAATGGTAACAATATAGATGGATTATAGATATGTATAACATTCTTCTTACCCTTCCCTTAACTCTTTTTTCTCAGTCTCTCTTCGGGTGAGAATTATTTCATTTCAAAAAGATGAAAATTCCAGCAAACTAGACTACTTTGGTACCCTTTTGTTGGTAACTTGCACAGTACCCTTGTCTGACAACTTTACGCCAACAAAATGGTTCCATTGTCGGGACCCTGATTTTATAAGGGAACCTGTAGGGAAAATTATTCCATGGATCCACAAGTATGACATTTGACAATGGTGGGAACATAAGAGTGATGCATTCATATTGAATAAATCAAAGTTACAAAACCCGAAATGGGACACTGCTCAGGATCTTGTCTTCTACTTGGAAAGATCACATGACCACTACGAGATATTCTGGGTAGAATTCCCTAAAAAGTTGTTCTAGTGGGTAGATTGTCTACAAGAAGCACCAAAATTAAAAGTACGGGTAAAATAAATTAGTTCTTGGGAGATAGAGAAGCTAACAGAGCTTCATCGACTTGATCACTAGTTCACTCGAGTGATGCATTTCTAGGTTGATACATATTTGGAAAGCTATATCATCGATTTTGCAGTGGAGAACCACTAATATTTTTCACAAGAAAAAGTAATATTCAAGAAAGGGGACCGTGGAATATTGCTGAGGGAAATTACCCTCTGGATTAAGGTCCTTTCGATGGAGGAGGGGATGCTAGTTGTTCCCTCGTGTGAGATGGCAGTCTAAACCCACACGCTCAGGGTGGGGAATTTTTGGGGTAGGTTCATGACCTAATAAGTGGAATGGGTTCTTTTACAAATGGGGAAAGAGAAGACAGGAAGAAGTGAGCTCGCCTTGAGGAGAGTCGCCATAGTTGAGAAATGGTTGTGGGGAAAGGTAAAGAGAGAAATGAAGCAGTCTGAAGTCTTGTGGAAATACATTAGATCTAGAGAAATAGATGAAAGGAAGACAAAGAAGTTGCGAATATAAGAAATATTGGCCATTATAAGGTTGCATGAAAGAGAAGTGAAGAAAGAAAGAAGTCCCATGGAGAGAGGATGAGATGAGGAAGGTGTAGAAGAAAGATGGCATATGGATCTTATGGAATATAGAGAATATTTGGTCCCAATCCTAGGAGGATTTGACCATGAAGAAGAGAAGCTTTCTTTGATACAAGAAATTGAGACCCCCCAGATAAAAGAAACCCACCCAGAACTCAGTGGAACCATTCCCGAGTCACCCATCCCCAAGGATCCTTCAATACCCTTGGTAAGATTGGTACCTCATACTCATGCAAATCCTATTTTTTTGAATTCAGTCAATTCATCAAGATCTGCAATCATAACCAGTGGGACGATAGTAAGGTATCCTGGTAAATCACAACCAGATCCATTAGGATTTATTTTGATAGGAACAAGATCATCGACAATGGTTGGGAACACAGGAGGATCGATCGCTCAATAACCATAATTCTGGGGTAAAGGGGATGAGGACGTAGAACAACATTGGTTTCTATGTGAGGCCATTTGAAGGTCCAGAGGGACCTTGGATGCGAACAAGTTAGTATAATTCTAGAATACCTTGAGGGGTATGTTGAGCACTCAACACACCCTAAAGAAGCCTATGTCATCTTTCTACTTTTTTGGGTACCACTTGATCTTTGCACTGTCTGAATTCAATTTTTCTTTTGAGAAACTATTTTGTATTTTCTTGATTCTCTTGACTCTTATGAATTAAAAAGGATTAACACTTAAGTAAGGAATTTGCATCCAAAACACTTCACCTGACACGCGTCAGGTATCAGCATCGAAATAAATTAAAAGGTGAAAAGGGATCACTCAGAAAAACTCAGCGTCGAGCATTGATTTTCAACTGTATTGATGAAAATAAGTTTTTTTTTCAAGACAAGTATCACATATGGAGATCGTCGACAACCGACCCCCTTCAACACCGGTAAATGATGAGGGGAGTAACGTTTAAAAGGAAAATAAATGGTATCGATGATAGTCAATACCTGATGTGCTTGTTAGAATCAGATAAAAACTAAATCATGATGAACATTGAGACCACGCTAAGGAATGTCCCCCGATCACCAATTCCCAAATCATTTCGGCATTAACATTTTTTCGAAGATGCTAACCGAAAGAAAAATACGCGATAGGTTTACCTCTGATCGTCGATCCCTGATACCTTTTCGACATCAATGATCCTAGGTTTAGTTTAAGAATGTAGAACTAGAAGAAAGTCCTAACTCCAACTAATACTCGTGAGTTAAGTCACTGGTCCTCATTGCCACGTGTCCCAAGTCAGTTTCACCACGTCATCACCATATGCTGAAATCGATCGGCATTGAAGTTTTTCGACGTATGGATATCAACAAAAACATCCATAACATATCGCCGGTCTTTGATCCACCCACTAGGAAAGCGACACAATGGGACATTTTAGCTCTAGATACGTTTAGATTAGGATCATTTAAGGAACTAATTAATTCCAAATATTGCAATAGTTGTTACTTCGTGTGCGAATCAAAAGGCCGTTTGAAATTACCGATAGAACACATCATCCTCCACGCCTTCACTGTCAACCCACGATGAATTAAATTACAGAGATTCGGTGGTAGATTTTTTTGAATTTCACTCATCACTCGAATTAATTGTTCGATGTGACATGGTAAGCTCTTCCCAGTTTAAATTCTCTTGAGCCATTGTAAACAAGACCATTTTGCGCACAAAGGAGTTTCAAAACATCCAGAGGAGGGAGACGAGCAATTCAAAAGCTTTCAAGATCTTGTGAGTATCAAAAAACAAGGTTTAGAAAGCGTTACAGGAACAATTCCTCCAAGAAAACCAACCACCAGGCGGTCGCCAAGGGCGTTGAAACTAAAAGAACCATAGGTAGGAGAAGGCTCTTCCTCGACGACCACAAAGCAATTGGAATTTTCTCTAAGGAAAGAACTGGTCATTAGGACATCTACAAATAAATCTTTCAATCGACCTCTGGCATTTGGAGACACAGAGGAAAACACAGGGTCCAAGGAAGTACTCCCGCACTAGAGAGAACTCTTCAAGAAGATCAACCAGGAAGAATTTCTGGAATATATCTCGCACAACGACCCCGATATGAGGAATCTCGACGAATTTTTTTTTCAGAACATCCGAAGGTCATACTTGCACATGGTGTCCAACAAAACTCCAGTGTTCCCCTGCATATAAATCATGAAGTGGCTCATCGACCAAATGGACACACATAAGTGTTTGATTAACGACGTCAATGGCGAGTGTGTCGGGGTTTTCCTTCCAGTAGAGGTGCATAGTTATTACAAGCTTAGAGACCTAGAGGAGCGGCTGGACACATATTTCATTGTAAATTTCTATGAGCGCCATGACACCGCCTGGGTGATGGCTTCATGGTGGAGAGAAGACAAGAAATATACCAATTGGACATCTGAATTTTACTAGACGACCAACTTAAGGGGGCCGTATATCTATCTAATGGCCCTCATATGATGATTGTACGGGGAGAAAGACTGTTCCAGGTTTTCAGAGGCATGGATGCCTCTAGCTTACATAATGGCCATTTTCCAGAGAGATTTCAACTGGGGAGCCATCATTTCAAAGCAGCTGATCATCTACATACAACAGGCTCAGATGTCGAAAGAAGGAGAGACTCCATCCTTCTACATGGCTTCATATTTGCTGGATGTCAGATGCACCAATAATGTCTTTTCCGGCATGAACTTGAGATGGAACGCCTCAGAAATGTCATTCCACATTTACTTTGGCATTTTATGGGAGAAAAGGTACAAAAAATCATACTCCCTTATCTGTGATGAATTCATCGTGTGCATTCATTTTATTCTTTTCAATAAAGAGTGCCCAAGGATATCAGTTGTGGCAAAAAAGGTGATAGAAAAGGTTGGCCAGTGATATCTGGATGAATGTGATACCTACATTAGGGTATTCGGGGCCACTTGAGCACCTCATATCCTACCTGTGCATGATCATGACTGACTTGTTGTAGGGTAAATATGCTACCAGACCATCCTGCAAGGTTACAACGCTACCCTAGTGAAAGATAAGAAGCGAGCATTTATACCTTATGGATTCCATATAGGTTTCTACCTAGTAAAAGACACCACTCAAGCCAAGAAGGAAGGACTGATCCAATTGGAGTTCTGATTCCAGACTGACCATTTCCACAAACATGACCCAAGGGGTCTAGTCTTGAAGCATGCATCACAATTGTCATCTTGCTGGCCATATGCCCATGAAAAATTCAAAGATGAGGTATTCACCGAAAATGTCCAAGACTGGGATGAAGTGGTGGCAAGGATGGCCAACCCTAAAATGACCAAGTTTAGAGCCATGAGCTTGGATGAACAAAAAACAATCATAAAAAAATTAGCTCAATGAGCCCTCAGCACCAGAGAAGAAATTATAGCGGCCGAAGTAGCAGAAGCCCCCCCAGGTAGCAGTCGAAAAAAAAAGATTCCTCGGGTAAACCCAGTGCAAGATTAAAGTTCCCCCGAGGCTCAAGATGAGCATGAGAGGGGGTTACTTATGTTAGAACATGCACATCAGATAATTTTTCAGCTGCAAGATGACCCAGACATCCTAAACATGGTAATGATCTCTGAAGAAAATCTAGATAGAAGTTAGATGGGCCCAAGTGGCCTTGAATTCATAGATCTTGATGACATTACTGGGTTAGATGACCCCGAGTTCACAATGCCACCGACTGAATCGTCGATAGGTGTTTCAGCTCAGCCAGGGATTGTCGAAGCATCGTAGAGGACCGATGCATCAAACCCCTTAAGCGAGCTTGTAAAGATACATGACGATGATGAGAGCCCATAATTATCTCTTGTGACCCCTGTGCATATCAAAGAAGAAAAGGGACCAGAGAAGACATATTCCCCTGTTCCCGATGTTCGAATTCAGGAGGTTCCATAGAAAGAACAAGAAGCCAATAGTGTCCTAGACACTAAGCTGCTTGACACACCAGAGACCTAATAATATAGTCCAAAGGATGAGTCAGGGTCAAAAGAGACAAAGGAAGAATCCGCACAGTAGGAAATCAATGTCTCAATGGACAATGAACAAGTAAGTACCGAGACTATCCTCGATGCCTCTAGTTTAATCAGTACTCAAAACCCTGATGAGCGACAGACAGAATCTGGGCCTTCAGAGAAGAATGAGGAAGTTCACGAACCCAATATTGAACATTTATATACCGTCGGGAGTTTAGGGAACACACTCACATGGGGAGATCATCAGATTCCTGAACCTGTCAAAGAAGTATCCGACATACATGCCATATCTTATGATAAAAAATGGAAGGCTATCGTCCAAAGAACCACGAAGAAGAAGAGGATAACTTTAGATCGCTCCATCCTCATCACTATGGAGTAACATCTAATCAACACAGAGCATGCCAAAATGTTCAAAATCATTGGTGCAGGGATGGAAATCACATATGCCACCCTGGACAGAGCTAAAAGAGATGAAGAGGAGTTGGCTACTGCCCTGAAGGAACTAGAACATTTGTTCCATTTGGAAAAATACTTTTAGGACACCACACAGGCCGTGGTGTACGTAAGGAGTGAATTCAAGTAGGCCTACAACAAGTTCAAAGATGAATGACATCTATTCACTTCAAGGATAGCCGAGCTCCAGGAAGATACCCTCATGGCACTTGTGATGTGAAAATATATGGAGTGATGGTACGAGAAAGTGAGACATGCCGTGGAAATAATTGAGTATATTAGCGCAATGCAAAAGGGTCTAGATGCTGAAGAGCATGACATCCAGGTGTTAAGATAAAGAAACATCGACCACGTCAAGAAATCAACCAAGTATTGGGAAAAAATGGTGTGGGAGCCTCACTGGGAGATTCAAGAAAAATGGGCCAAGTGCGAGAAGAGATGGGTCAAAATCAACAAGGCAATGAAGGATATCGTACTCCCTGTTGGTGCAATTATTTGCATAATATATTACCAAATATAAATTATCGACTGAGATTTGTAATCAGTATAGTTGATGCAATATATGTGCCGACAACAAATAGGTTCCTATGTCTATTTAGTATATCTTAGATAAGAAAACCAGCAATAACAAAATACTTTGTTTTCAAAGATAATACTCTTCACACAATTCAGAAATTAGAAAGAAAAAATTACAATCATGCACTCAAAAGATTTTTCTTAGATAATGCCTTGCCCATTTACAAGCTCATGAAGTGGAAAGATGGACTTTGACTTAGTTATCTGTTGCTACTACTCTTAACAACAACTAGCAAGAAAATCTAGGCGCACTTCAACAATACCAGTCCAAACTTAGAAGAAAAAAATGATAACAAAACTTCTCAAGAAAACAGTGAATCGAAAGGTTCTTTCTTAGGTGACAAATATATTCATTAGAGGCTCATGAAATGAAGAGATGAACTTAATATCTTGTTCCCTGTAGCATTTGAAACAACAATCAACAATGCACTTTATCCACTCTTAGAAAGAAATCAATCATAACCCTATCAATTCCAATCAAACCTTATTTAATACAAGAAACAATGAATATGATTGAGAGACTTCATTATATGGTGCATGAAGGTGAGAGATGAAGTCTGATCTTATTTCCTATAACAACTCACTTCAAACTTGTAAGAAATTCTTATCTAATTCTGCACACTCTTCAAAATCAATTGATGCATCACAAACAAAAATTTAATACAATCTTACAATCTCACAATTCTGGAAATTACTTCATTTCTACATAGGAAACATAATTTTTAATGAGATGTTCCATTTAATGGCATATGCAATGAGAATGATGGAATCCCAACTATTCATGTGCTACCACACTTTGCAATCAATTCTAATAGTGAAATCAGAAATGAAATCAAAACAATAGGTATAGAAAAATAAAAATCTATACTAATAATTTGCAATGAGCTTACCAAGCTGGATCGGTGGCCCTTGCCAATGCCAACATGGAAGCTTTTATATATGCATACGCTAAATGCTAAGAGACACATAGGATCATTGAATTCAAACTTCCAATGATATTCAGAAAATGAATTTACAAAAAGAGTTGGTTCAAAAATCCAATTTGCAGCATACTAATTCCCCTCCCTTTTGGCTTAGACATCACTCAATTTATATGATTTTTACATTACAAATTTGGATATAGACAATCCAATCCAAATCAAAACCATTTTCTATCAATGGAGGTCGAGTACAACCATTATCTAATCAAGGAAATGCAGTTCCCACGAATCTGGGCATGATCTTAGAATTTATGGAAAATTGGCAAAGATTTAGGATGGATCGTTCCCCCTACGCTAGAGGTCCACATGTGTGTGATATGTATATTTTGTCTCATTATTCACCATGAAAACACATTTCTAGACAAAACCCATGTCCCCAAATTTTGAGATTCATCTTCGTCGGCCCATAAATCTAGGTTAAACTCCAGTGCCAGAATGTTGGTACCGGAATCCTGTAGGTAGTTGTTTAGTACTAGAATACACACAGTCATATCCATGAGTACCAAATTAGCACATAATAGGTGTTGGTACTGGATTAAACACCCTTGCAGTAATGGATCAATGTTTCTTAATAGTCAAATGATTAGGATCATGCAAACTCAAACATTTAATCATTTTAACTCAAGAAAACTAAACAAACCATGCTTTAATCATAAGTTACCTCTTATGCACAAGAACGAGGTCATCAAGTGTATTTATGGAGGAAACAGTCAATTAGATACACATAGAATATGCATAATAGGATCAGATATAGAGTAATATAAGGCAGTAGAAGTGTGAAAAAGGAGACTCAACATACCCCCATGCTTAATTCATTGCATGTCCTCATGCAACAATGATATTCAAAATTTTCAAGATTGATGGTACTCCTCACTCGATCAAGCATTCCCTGACGTTCCACCCTTCTTCATCTCCTAATTTCCTACTTTACAATATAAATTTCCTATCTTTTTCTTCACACTTCTTACCCATGGAAAAGTAGTTATGACGGAAAAGTGGAGTCACGAGTAACAGATTAGATCTGTTAGTGATTTGACGTTAGGTCTTATCCAATCTGTTTTTAATCAAAGTTAGAAGAAAGGGTTGGTTGTGACTCTAATATGATTATAGGATAGTGGCCAAGATTTTTCATAATGAATTTAACTAATAGCCCCCCCCCTGGCTAGATTACCTTTAAAACAAAAGTGATATAAGAATAGTTTAGATCTCATTTGAAGAGAGGAACACATAAAAGAATACATTCCAAGATGATTAACTTGTTTCTTATCCAAGTTTTTAGAGATGAAGCTCTTATTGCTTAGGTAAGGTGAATTACACATACTGAGGGTCCCACTTCTCATGCAAACCTATTTATTTTAAATATAGAACTCTAAAGAGGATACTTGAAGGTTCTTAAGAACATCATCTGAGAGATATAAAGGTAATCTCCTAGCCTTGATTTGATAATGCTTCAGAATGAGACCCAAGTGTTTTTTTTCAGTTTTAGGTGTACCACTTTATGTTTTTCAACTCTCTTTACCCGGCATAACCCCGCTGCCAGCATGCCTGTTCAGTACCCCGACAGATTTACCTTAGTACCATACAAGAATGGCCCCACTACCATCGGGCATGTTCAGTACTTCGACGGGTTTACTTGTACTTCTTGATACTTCCTTTTTATTATATTACTCAAAAGATTTAGAATTATTTATACTGCTCATTGACAGATTTTAGAGTATAAGGAAGGCAGGTGGTACGAGAGTGTTTTAGATTTATTAGGCACATNTCTCATGAAAGTTCATTGAGGTTTTGCAAGGCCGGTCCACCACATGATGTTTTCATCAATACCTTCAAGAGAAACTTGGATAATAACTTGTTGAATCAACTAGGTTAGTATTATACATAATGGTGTCACCACTTTTCAATGGATATTTCAATTAGTAATCACTTTTTCAAAATGATGAGGTAATAAGACAAGTGCACCCATTATCATATCGAGCTAAATGTGGAAATATGTTCTTAAAGGAAAGCAAGGATGATTCATTCAAGGTTGACTGTATAAATGTAGAAGGAAGATGTACATGAGAGTAAAAAAAATTCAACACAAGACTTAAATGATCCTTGATAGAAAGAACATGAAGAGATTATACCATACCTCTAATTACCTAAAGCGAAAATGATGTTAAGCACAAGACAAAGATCATATCGCCTTGGCATCAGTACTAGATTGGTAACTAGTATCAGAACATGTTTCTGCAGTACCGTAATAGATAATACTCAAATAGATGGACAGTAATGGAACAGGGCAATACTGGAACAGAGCAGAGGGCATAAAAAAGTGACAAGATACAAAATGGGGTTCTTTCTAGTACATAGTGATTCCTTTCAGATTGAAGAATGCACCAGCCATATTTTCTAGGGTGGTGGTCGAAGTATTGAAGGAATTTTTACATAAATGTTTGGAAGCATATTTTGATGATTGGACTGTTTTTAGCTTATTGAAAAATCATATTGAATGTTTAAGACTAATGTTGGATACGTGTAGGCAATGTCGGATTTCCCGGAACCTAAAGAAATGTATCTTCTTTTCACCCTTTGGAGTGTTTCCAGGCCATATTGTGTGTAAGAAGGGGTTGCTGGTAGATCCTTCTAAGATTGCCATCATTGTTGATCTAACTCCCCATACATCAGTTAGACATTTACGCACTGCACTGGGACATACTAGATAATACATAAAGTTCATTAAGGGCTATGAATAGATAATGACACTGATGGAAAAGATTTTAAAGAAATATTTTTAGTTTCAATGGTCAGAGGAATGTCAGCAGAGCTTTGACACACTAAAACAGAAAATGGTGATTGCCCCTATTCTGGTTTTCCTAGATTGGAGTAAGGAATTTCATGTGCATGTCGATTCTTCATATATTGGATTAGGATAAGTTTTAGCACAACCAGGAAGATAGTGACCATCCATTAGCCTTTGCTAGAAGGAATCTCTCTGCAGCTGAGAAAAATTACACTACCACTGAGAGAGAAGGTTTAGCCATGGTGTACATATTGCAGAAGTTTTGACACTACTTGTTGGGAGGACATTTTAAGATGTTCACTGATCACTCTGTGTTGAAATACCTATTCAACAAGCTAGTGTTGGGGGGAATAATATGCATATGGCTACTGTTATTCTAGGAATATTATTTTTAGATTGTGGTCAAGCCATGGAGAATGAACAAGGGACCTGACCACTTGTCTAGGTTAGAACATGGAGAGGAACCTACTAGTTTGGAGGATTCAGTACCAGATGCACAGATACTGGCCATCAGTAAGGTTGATGATCACTTCACTGAGATAGTTCAGTTCTTGTCAACAGAAATGGCACCTCGTGAATATGCAGTCATTTAGAAGAAACAACTGGTAGTTCACGTTACAGATTTTTCACTTATAGTTGGACAACTATATAAGATGGGACCTGATGAGATCTTGCGGAGATGTGTTATGGATGAAAAACGACTACTGATTCTAGCAGAAGCACATGAAGGCATCAAAGGAGGAAATTATGCAGGAAAAGAAACATCGCATAAGGGTCTTAGAGATGGCCTTTGGTGGCCCACTCTACAAAAAGATGCTAAGGAATACTACAGAGCTTGCGATGTATGCCAAAAAGTTGTGAAACCTTCCAGATGAGATGAGATGCCTTTAGCACCTCAGATAAATTTACAAGTATTTGAGAAATGGGTAATTGATTTGGTGGGACCTATCAACCCACCGGGAAAGCGCACAGGAGCTCGTTACATCATCACTATGAGATAATATTTAACCAAATGGGCAGAAGCATTAACAGTTAAGGACTGTAATGAAACTACAACTGCGTGGTTCATATTTGATGATATCATAACCCGATTTTGATGCTCGAAGATCCTTATGAGCGATCAAGGTACACATTTTATTAATAGGACTATTGAAGCCCTTACTCGGGAATTTGTAGTCCACCATCAAAAAATCACTCCATATAATCCACAAGAGAATGGTACAGTCGAAGCTTTCAATAAGATCTTGGAGATAGCACTGACGAAGATTTGCAGTGTAAACTGGGATGATTGGGATTTGAGAGTACCACCAGTGTTATGGAATTATAGAACCACTTGAAATAAGATGACAATGAAGACCCCCTTTAAGTTGGTTTATGGTCTAGAAGTAGTGGTATCTATGGAATATTTGGTTCCTAGTTTAAGAATTTCAATCTTCATAGATATGGATGACACTGGCGCTATTCAAAACAATATTGCGCAGTTGGTAGAACTAGAGGAAGATAGGTTTATTGCAGGATTCCATCAGCAGGTACAGAAGGAATGAGAGAAGGACTACCATGACATGCATATCAAGAGGAAATCATTCAAACAAGGAGATTTGGTATTGGTATATGACACCAAGTTCATGAAGCATCCAGGGAAGTTCCAGACACATTGGCTTGGGCCATATGAGGTTGCCTATGTTACAGAAGGAGGATCTGCACAGTTGAAGACCCTGAATGGAGAATGGAAGGAAGGATTAGTGAATGGGAGCCGGTTTAAATTGCACTATGACAACCAGTTGCCTTGCAACCCTTAGTAAAAGAATAAGAGGAAGGGTCTAAGTACTAGGTGTAGTTGAAACTAGGTACCAGACACAGAAAAGACAGCCTGCACAAGGAAGGGAGGGACAAAGCAGAGAGCACAGGCTGCTTTGGGCAGTCTAAAGTCAAAGTGAAACAGAAGGTTTAGACATGAATTTCCTCGGGATGAGTCACATGTGAGTGTTTGGGGCATGTCAGCCCTTGGTTATGGAATAAAGAGAAGATTAAGGAAGAAAGGTAGTGTATGAATTGCGTAGAAGGCACAGTGACTGAGAATGGGTCGAAGTGGTCAAAGAAGAAGAAAATAAGGAGAGAAGTAAGGGAAAACGAGTTGTTGAACAAGAATATTGAGGAAGATAGATCAACAAGGAAAGATGGACCATGGACAACTCAGAAAGTAGAAGAATACATCAACGAGTGCTTTGGAGCACCTCGCGGAAAAGAAGGAAAGACAGGCTGGTGAAGCCCTGAAATTACGGGTCAAGTGGACCTAGGGTTTTAGACACCTAGGGTTTTGGCATTTAGGGTTTTGAAACTTAGAATTTGGTCTAAGGTTGTTTGGGAGTCATTGTAATGTATAAATAAAGACCTATATG
>JASDQU010196201.1:0-16610 GCA_032191745.1 Picea mariana | reverse complement strand
AACTTGTGGATTTAGACTGGATGTGAGTTGGAGGAGATGGGGGTAGTCGCGATAGGGGGCTTGGGTGAGTGGTGAATAAAGGTCTCTTGGTTTGTGCATTGATCACCATCTCAGCTTCTTTAACTCTGTCACAAGCTTCCAACCATGTTTTGGGCATTGCGTCATTACGCGTGCTTGAATTGCTTCCTTGAGATCACTAATAAAACATTCTTTAAAAAAAAAATCAGATATGCCCTCTATGCAGATTGCTCAAAGGCAGTAATATAGTCCATAACTATGCCATTTTGGCATAATTTTTTCAGCTGTCCCAAATGGTGTCACGTTCAAAACGAGCATAAAGGGCTGTCACAAACTGGGTCCAGTCAATGTAGCCTTTATAAGCCTTGTTACACCATTGCCACCATTGCAAACGTTCGACATCCAAATATAAGATCCCCACTTTTAGTTTTTGTAGGTCATCGATAATGCCATGGAGAGAGAAATAGTGATCCATTTGGGTAACCTGCCCCAAGAGATTGGACCCATCAAATTTGTTCATGTTGGCCTTTGGAAAACGGTGCTATGAATTATGATTCTGAAAGTGTGGGCGGGGGGTTATCCTAAAACAATGTGTGTGTGTGTATGTGTGTGCCATAGTGGAGACAACTTGCTCAGTAATTGCTTGAGCTCAGTTAGGCGTTGGCTTGGTATTCTTCCCTAGGGCATTGGAGTTCTCTTGACAATTTGGCGGATGTACTTCATGATGGCCACGTGGAGAGGTTCACTTGTCTAGAGAACGCCATAGTTGGGAGGAGGAGCATTGTGCATCCTGGAGGATGGAATTAGGCCCTAAATAACATGGGGTAGCTTGAATTCTTGTTTGGAGGCTTGGAGTTTGCTCAAAGATGCTTAGGTTGCGACAATGTTCTTGCAAGGGTGGTTGACCCAGTGGAGTACATGGCTTAGGAGGATTGATGGAGTTTGTGGAGGCTTGTATCAAAGAGGTGTGGACATGCCTTGTGTAGCTACGTCATCATGGAGCCCTTATTGTGTATGACTTCACTTTGGAGCATGACATGTGTACTTTGGAGTGGAGTGCTTCACTTGTGTAGGCCTACAAGTGTTTATTGCAGGTTGCTTGTAAGGGCTTGGGCCCACATTATATTGTTGGCCTTCCTTACCTTATATATATAGAGGAAGGAGAGAGTCCTTTCATTCAACATCATCATCGTCATCATCATCATACTCTTGTCTTTGTACTTGCCTTCGTGGAGTGATTCGCTAGGGTTCATGAGGAAACCCTGGGAGAAGCTATGGAAGGGAAAGAAGGCATTGTGGTGTTTGGAGTTCTCTTGTGACTAGGGTTTACTCTCATGGAGGAGACATTGGAGATGATCATACATCATTCACTCATCATGTATTTCACTCTTGTGTAAAGATGTGATCTTGACGAGTGCGCACTAGTCCTCTCTCTCTCTCTCTTGTCGCTAGGGTTTCTTTATCTTCTTTGAGTATCTTGAAAGTCTAGGGTTAGGATTTATCCTTTGGAAATTTGAGATTAGGGTTTTGTGATAAAACCCTAGGGTATTTTTTGTGAAGAAGAAGAGAAGAAGATGTCTTGCCTTGGAGGACTTGTTGGAGTGATTCTTGCATGTTTGAGCTCCTTGGTTGAGCTAGGGTTTTCATTATTTTCCTAGCTAGGGTTTTAGAGAGTGAGTGGTTTATACTATCCTTGAGAGAAGGCTATGGTATGTACATGAACTTCATCTTGAGCATATTATTGAAGTTTTCAGCTGTCCAAAACTTGTGCAGTTTCCAGATTTTATTTTCTGCTATATATGTTCTTCATGGATTATTATTTACAGCTATATGTCTTGATGATTTGACATAAATGAAAGGACAATTTGTTGAGTGATTTGACATCATCATTGAAGAATTTAAGTGGTTGTTTTTCTGCTTCTATATCTGCTGTTTTACTTCCATTATAACTGCTGTAAAAGTGAATTTTCAGATCTGGTTTATGTGTGATAAGTTGCCATAGAGGGCCGGAAATTTATTTAGACATTTTGGTATCTTTTCTCCTTGGATTGCCTAGAAGATTGGGCTGGTAGGAAGTGTAATATTGTTCTATTTCCATTGCTATTTTATTCTATATTTCATAAGAGCCCTAAGGATGAGATTCATGGGGTAAAGATCTAGGAAACCTCTAGGTTTAGAGGTGAAATTTTCTTTTTTGTTTTAAATCTCCAATTCGGAAAGATTCTACAACAACAATGTCCTTGATTTGGCCTAGCATGCTGTCCATCCGCCATACACCTCCTCAGTTACCAACTAATATGTATTTGCAAACCAAATCATATTTTAAATAGGCTTGGTAAACTACGAAACATACATAACCTACGCCCAAAACTGAATGTCAAGATTGGTGCCCTCCACCTCATGAAATTCATGTCTATCAGATGTAGATGCAGCCCTGTCTTTCAAACCCTGCCATGATTCACTTGAGAGCATATTAACCAATGCCTCTCTTGTCTTCAAAAGGTGCTTGAATGTGACGTAATAGCTAGCAAATTTGGTCTTTGCAATCTTAAGTAGCTCCAACTTAGAGTGATTGTGGAAAATGTTTTAAGCATTTTATCATTCTGTTCCCTTTCTTGTATAATCCACCAATCCATATATAATCATGGTCCTTCATCTTGATAATATCACGCATCAGGAGGTTCAATGTGTGAACCAAACACCTTGACAAAAGTATGTTAGGGTACATATCCTCAATGATTGCTCCCATTGCCTTACAATTAGTAGCATTATTAGTGATGGCTTGAAGGACATTGTAAGGCCCAATCTTTTGAATGGTTTTAATTAAAGGGTTCTGCAATATTTATACCGGTCTTGTAATTATCTAAGTAGTCATGGGTTGAAAGGAAGACCACACCACTAGTAGACACACCAAGAATATTTATCAATGCCTGCCTTTAACATTTGTCCAACTATCAAATATAATGGATACCCCATATTCGATCCAATCATTTGTAAATTTTCCTAGAGCAAAATGGATTTTGGCTCTTTCATGGTCAAGTCCCATGTTTCTAGCTTTGCAATACTTGAGGCCCTTGTATCCTTTAGGGGCATTGTTGATGGTTTGTACCATTTCATGCCAATAGAGTGAATGAAGAACAATGGTATGTCACATGCATAGAGAATGCTAAACACTTTTTCATCCACATCCACACAACCTTGGTCAAGGAAATCTGATATCGTTTGATGCCTTGAATGCATGGATGAGAATTCACTAGCATGGAGGGATGGGGATCAATCACCGAACATTCTATGTCATCCTGAGGTCTGAGATTCAACCCTTGACTTTTTGGATTTGTTTTGTGCTTCCTCCTCTTCTCTCTTCTATTTGTTTCTATCTTTTGTTGGCACTTTATCGCAGGTTTTGACTCCTATAGTCTTCTTTTCATCACCTGGCAGAATCCCACAAAGATGCTTTCTCACATGGGTATGTGAACCTATGTAAGTTATATTACAATGGGAGCATGTAAATTTTGTGGTTCCGCCTCCTTTCCCTCCCTCAATCTTTGTCACATACTTCCACAAGGGTGTTGACCTCTCTTTGGGTTTCTTTCCATCATCGCATTCAGTTTCATCATCCCCTTCCATTTCTTCCTCCTCTTGGTATGTGTTATTGCTTACTTCTTCCTCCTCATCACTGGTATTTTGGTTTCCCAACACCACCATCATAATAAAAAATGGAACCAAAAGGATAAACCACATACCCATCATGCTTCTTGAGAATAACTTGCTGCCAGCAATAGAATGATGGAGAAAGAAAATTGGGAAGGCATAGGAGAAGAGAACATTCAAGTATTCAATATAGAAAATATACTAGGTTACAACACATGAAAAAAAACAAAACAAGAATGGGCTTAGAGCCTACCTCTTCAGCTCTCCAACGGTGATTGAATGCAACTATTGCAGCCTTCAATATCCCTTCCAAGCTCTCACAACTTTGCTCCTCAACAACTAGCAAGAAGCCCACTCAAAACCCTAGCCAAGATGAGTGAAATAAGAAATAAAATGAGAGAAAATGGAGTGAAAAGAGTGTTTTAATTCATAAAGGAACCCTAGCCATGGCTTACTTAACCTTTTGAAACCTTGCCATGATTCCCACAAGCACCAAAATAAATAAAAAAGTTTCCTTGGTCTATGGGAGCTAAGAGGGAGCATCTCGAGAGTGCTCTAGAAGTGGCTAGGGAGTGCTTCAGGAGCAGTGCTCTTGGAGCCCTCCCTGCCGTGGTAGGGAGTGCCTCAATATCTCTGGAAGGGATTAGGAAGCCCACTTCCAAGTGTGCTTCCTAATTGCTCCCTCTCGGAGCATGCTTCATGAGCAAGGGGGACGGGGGGTGTTCCCCCACAACGTAGTCCCTGACAAAATCCCTATATTCATGACAATGGATACATTTAAGCGGTATCTGTTTATTGTCATGTTTTTGCTTAAATGTTCAATCAAGAACTTCAGGAGCAATGCTCTTGGAGTCCTCCCTGTCGTGGTAGGGAGTGCCTCAATATCTTTGGGAGTGATTAGGAAGCGCACTGCCAAGTGTGCTTCCTAATTGCTCCATCTCGGAGCATGCTTCATGAGCGAGGGAGGGTGGGGGTGTAACCCCACAACAGTCCCTGACAAAATCCCTTTATTCATGACAATGGATACATTTAAGCGGTATCTGTTTATTGTCAAGTTTTTGCTTAAATGTTCAATCAAGAACTTCTAATGATTGCCTATGGAAGGCCTTTATCCAAGTTTTCATTAAGACATATTCTAGCACTAGTGTGAGTACTTTCTTTGCTTAGATTGGTATAGGACCATCTTAAAAGTTCTTAGAGAATTTCCAATTTTCCTAAAGATTCTATCATTCCACATATATATTTACAAAAGGGTTACCTTGACCAAAATTGGGACCTCCGAGGGAAATTCTTTCATGGATTCAAAGCTGAGGGACCAAAAGTTAAAGTACAGACCAATTCTCCCCAGAACCCAGGGGCTTCTATAAAGATTTTGTCTTTCTATGTTGTCCTCAAACATTGCAACAAAGAAATATTTTCTCCAGGAGATAACTTGCACATCTTGTGATACCTTTGTTTCTTAATTCCCATGTACCCAGGCTTTTAGACTTTTGAGTTGAAGCCATAGAATATTGAACTTACCAATGAGGGCAATGCTGCAGCTGAGCCTCTTCTTCCTGAATATCTTTAAGATTTAGATCAAAGGGAGGAATTTGCTTATTGGCTTATTTCTCACTGATTCTGATCTTTCCTGCCGCAGATCAATTAAGTCCTTAAAGATACCAAAAGTGTTTTATTGGCAAGGCAGACAGGCCACACTATATCTCCTGTTCATAGAATCGGGTGGATTCTTTCCCCCTAGACAAGGTTGAGATTGGGAAAGAGGGAATCTGCAGCAGTTTGGAACCCCTAGGCTACTTGGAAATTGTCTCCTTTAGCCAATTATTTATATTTAGCTATTTATTGTTTATAATTTGATATCTTTCTTGAATTTATGTCATACATCTGTAGTGAATCAGACTGCTGATATTTAGGCTTCTGTTTTAGGCAGACAATCCTTCTGGTATGCTGATATTTTATTTTTAGAACTGTAAAAGTGATGAATCTTCTCTTTAATCTTCAAGCATGAACTGGATATTTTTGTTTCAACTTAGTAGTTTAGAGTGAATTTTCATCATCTTCTATGATTGTGCAGTTGTGGTGGCAGATGTATTACGGCAGAGTATACAGACAAGTTAGGGGAGTTAGCTAAGTCATATGGACTGAAGGTTCATGTAGATGGAGCTCGCATATTTAATGCTTCCACGGTAAGTAATTCTTATAAATCTTCAATTTAARTGGCATCYCCGAGCTAGCAAGTCTAGAGCATGTAGGGGAGACCTAGCATTTTTTGTGTCACAGACGTTGCATCTTTGATATAATTCTAATTTAAAACTTGTATCCAGAGAAATTATTGATTCTTTAATTGTGAATTTAAATCTCGTAAGCATAAGTAGAACCTGTGAATTCTCTKCTTGATAAACCAGGTTGGCTGTCGTAAGTGAAATGCCCTTTGAGGTATGTAGAGCTTATCTGTTTTTTTGCAAATACTGGTTCCTAATACCACAATGTTTTTGTTTCAGGCATTGGGGGTTCCTGTTGATCGGCTTGTTAGTGCTGCTGATTCTGTTTCGGTATATTTTGATCAAATATTTTTCTTGGCCTATGGTTTTGATATCTTGAGATCTTGATTTTACTATAGTCGGTTTTTCCTATTTGTTGCCTTAGGTTGGCGACTTTATTTTTCAGATTATTTTAGAAATTTTCTTTTTGTTATCTATGATCATTATAATGTTCCTATCCAGTTTATGCTTTCCAGAATAGGAACTTTCAAATTCTAGGATAATGTTACCTAATATAGTTGCCTTGTTCATGAAGGAAATGTTTTGGATACATTGACAATCTGATAGCTATATGTCACAGTGCAGGTGTGCTTGTCAAAGGGTTTGGGAGCTCCAGTTGGATCTGTCATTGTGGGTTCGCAAGAATTCATTGCAAAGGTTGGTGTTTCAACATTCTAACATATTGAGGTAACAATAGATGAGGCCATTACTGGTTTCTGCATGATGCAGAAGGTTTTTTTTAACCGTCTGGGCTTTATGTGAGTTTTTCTTTGTTTTAGAAGTTAAATATTAAATTTCAATGACCCAGGTTCAAACCCCAGTGGGCATAGACCCCTGGATTATAAGCTGGCCAAGTTTGATGGGTTTCATATGTAGTGTTAATTCAATAAAAATATATTARTTCTTGACAACGTTATGGGAAGTGTTGAAAATTTTTACTTGTTGCAGCTTGCAAGTTTAAGAATATTCATGTAATCTGATGTAGGCAAAGAAGCTTCGGAAGACTTTAGGTGGGGGGATGAGACAAGTTGGAGTATTGTGTGCYGCTGGACTTGTTGCATTGCATGATATGGTTGGTCGGCTTAAAGATGACCATCATAAGTGTCGGATTTTAGCAGGTAATGTTTGAGCTCTCTTCTTCTTTGAAATTCATGTAACAAAAACATAAAATGTAAAATTGAAAGTAATGTAGAACCTTTATGATATTTTGGAAAAGAAAGTATATCAAATTATGATTGGTTCTGTTTGGGATGGGTCAAGTTTTGGAAAGGGGGATTTGGAAGAAATGCATGCCTCTTTTTATCCATTATCCTTGGAAAGATTTGTGGGTAAGCTAGTTGCCTCCATTTTTTTGCTAACTTCACTTATTATGTGGTTTATAAATACCTTAGTTGCCTTATCTGATAAGTTACTACTACCAGGGTAAAGTTACCTATTATTCCCTTGGGTAGATGCAGTCTCTTTCTATCCTTGTCTTGTTATTTGCATATTTCCTTGTTGACTAGTGATGACTTTCATACGTCACCCTGTTATATTCTAGGAAATTCACCCTTATACCTCTATCTTCCTTTTCTTTCTTTGCTAATAGATAACAAATGTTTACTCATTTACAAGATTCATTGGTTACTTATTTTCACTTTCTGAAAATCCCTCTTATATTAGTCACGTTGTGCTTGCAAGCTGTATGTGACATTATACCTTTAACATAGTCATTTCTTATAGCAAGATCATCCATCAACATCCTCCTTATCTTTGTTCGTTGATAACAAAGCTTTACTTTCTTCAGTATCTCCCTTGTAGAAGACAAACCTCTTGTTTGTCTGTTGTTCATTCTAATCCATAGTTATAGGTTCTAACCAATCTTTTATAGGTTTCTTTTCCACACTAGAGTCACATAAAGAAAATAAACTTGGTGTTACAGAGTTAGGGTGAATGTAGACCTGCTCAAGCTCTATGGCCGTGATGCTCAAGTCTAGTATTGTTTGTGTAGTAGATGGTCCTACACCTGGAAGGAAAACTATATTGCTAGGCAAACCTTCCACGGATTTCCTCCTTGAATTGTCAGTGCTATATCTTCACTACTATTATTTATATACTTGTAGAAATCTCACATATGACTCCACCTCTTCACCAAATAGATACTATTAGCATATATCATGAATTTCTCTTATGCACAACATCATGGCCCATTTCATCTACTATTGGAAATACAAGAGTTAATATCAGTGTAATATGTGATCGTAATTTGTGGTTAAATGGTATGTCAAATAGAAGCTTGGCAAATTATCTCCTTTTTCTCTTTGCAGAAGGTTTGAATGGCATTGATGGGCTTCATGTGAATCTTGACGCGGTTCATACAAATATTGTAAGTGTCTTTGATTTCCACATAGTTTTGACATCATAAAGAAAGGTAGTTGTGCTTTTTTGCATTTCCTCCTTTTGTTTTTGTGATGATCATAAAGAAGGTTCCATGGTTAATTGTAGAAACTTAGAAAGTAGCCATGGCAGTGCCTTTTGGCTCTTGTACAACTGTTGGGGATATAACCCTACCATTTGCTTTCTCGAAGCAGGTCTTTGTCAATATAACTGCTGATTCAATCCCTGGGGCAGAAGAGCTTTGTGAAGCCATGAAGCATGAAGGTGTTCTTGCAATTCCTATGAGTCATACCAGGTGGGTAATCCTATGTTCAAGAAAAAGTTGGTTCCATATAGAGTTAGGTTAGGTTAATTCTGTAAATCACTTTGACTGGCTATGAATTTGATCTTATACCCATACTGCAGGAATATACCCTTACACTGAAAGAGCATTATTTCTTGGAAATAAACAACTTCAATAACTTAACTATGCAAGTTTGATTAACTGACCCTGCAGCACTCTGTAATCTGATTTTTTTTAGATTTAGTATAGGCTAACCACCATCTATTGCATTTAGAAAATGGACTAATTACAGTCTCAATATTTTAATCTAGAGAAACAAACAGCAAGTGAAAGATATATGGCTATGAGAGGAAGCGTACTTAGGATTGATGTCTACAAACTGCTAGATGTAATGAATGATCTAAAAACAGAGCATGCTTGCATGAATTTGAGCTTCCCTTGTTCGTCTCAGATTTGCAAATCGTGTGACCTAGTATGTATCTTGAATGCTTTAATTCCTTGTTGATCCCCAGATGTAAGGAGTTATGTAATTATCCTATTTGAAGACCCTTGCTGCCTACTTCTACCTTGATGTTTTAATTGCTTAACATTGACAACTGCACAGACAACTCAAATCTAGATGTTTTGAGCTCTCCCGAGTGGAACAGATAATGTAATAACCTGATTCCAAGGTCATGGGGTGTGCCTATGCATGTGTTTATATCGATATATAATGTTTGACTTGCTAGTACTAGTGGGTCATTCCAAAAAACTTGCTGGGAAGGTTATAAATACCCATAAAAGAGCCATTTGGGCTCATTTTCACCATTTTGGTCAGTTTTGTACTCGCCGGATTTTCCCCCAGCCGAGTCAAATTCTCTACACTTTTGCCTCAGCGAGTTTTTTGCCAAGCCCAATCTGATAACTATGGTGCATTAAAATTGAGAATTCCTTTCATAAAGATGATCCTTAGAACCAATTTATTTGATTGATGATTCTTAACATATACAAAACTCACCTGGAACTCATATTAACTTCCAGAATTTAGTGTTTCCTTTCAGGTTATATCTTACCAAATATACGCCTTTTTATATTTCATTTGATTTTGCAGATTCAGATTTGTCACACATCATCAGATCTCGGAGGATGATATCCGATACACGTTAGCATGTTTTAAGGTAATTCTTGATCTTTTACGTCCCCTCAGTTTGAACTAGTTGATATTGTCAGTTTTCGTATTTGTCTGTTTCAGGTCGTTAACTATTATATGAAACTGGTCAGAATAAGTAATAACGTGTTGCCGCTTTGCACAACTTTCAAGGACTGGGTTTTAATTAGATGAGTCGAATTTCCTGAATAGTGTTAGAGATTACCATTTCAATTCATTTCTTTACTTGTATTGTCTTGCAAGTCATCTTGAACTTTTGCCCCCTTATGTTTGTTACATATTTTGCCCATCTATGAATTATGGGTACTAATGGTTTGTATATTCTCAGAATCATTTTCAGGGTACTTTGTTACGGTCGCCAACAGTAAGTGAAATTGCATGAGGTTTCGAAAAAACAAGACAATTCATGTATATCTGTTTTTGATAAGCAGTAGATTGTAAGCTTGTCGCAACCAAGTGTGTGTTTACTTCCGAGAAAATTGAAACTTGTATAATTGTCATGAAAACTTAGTGCTGTTTCGTTGGTATATATTATTTGGGTAAAATTTAAAACATTAATGTAATTGCTTATGTGTGATTCTCTCAAAGGAAATGGTGCGATTCCTAATGTCCGAGAGATGATTCAAGCTCAATATAATTCTAGCATTGCTTGTTATCTACATTCTGTTTGCCTCTTGTTTCCTATAAGAGAACAATTAGAATGAAAAGCTGTGCCTTTTTCTGTGATATGAAGAATATTTGAAGGGAGCATGTGCCAACTAAGATATGATACATAAGACTTAATCTCATATACTCTTACAGCAATTGGGAAATTTCTCAAGAACAATAAAATAGGTCATGGGAAATTTCTCAAGAACAATAAACAAGGTAAATTCTTAATTTTGCAGAGGTTATCACCTTATTTTGCATCAGATTCAAAGTGGAAAGAAGAGTGAAGTGCAACTAGGCTAGTTGATAAAAAATTAAACTAGCTTGCATGTTGTAATGACACAGCAGACCCTATGTTAACATACTGTAAACATACTGTTTCCAGAAATGAAATTTAGTTTCAAAGATTTTAATTTTGAATACTTATAAACATTATCAATAAAAAGATGTTCTAATCTTTTTATGAGAAAGACATTCATGGCATGGATTGATGATGCTCTAATCATAAGAGAAAGACATTCATGACATGGATTGATGATAGAAATCTATGAACTAAATTAACGTTTTTATGGACTCTCCGCGAAACACATGAAGAAAAGATATAGAATAATATCACCAACTTGTAATGTAACCTTATACGAGCACCACTTGTTTAGATGCACACCATGACCATCGCTACCTTGGATTTAGTTGTGGTCCCTTAATCTTATGGACCTTCATAACAAGTATTTACCCATATATGTAATTGTGTACTGCTTCACATTTTGGCTTTGGGTAACAACAACTTTAATTCCTTACGGTAATAATTCATTTGCGTAGTATTTGGATATATGTAATTGTGTACTGCTTCACATTTTGGCTTCGGGTAACAACAACTTTAATTCCTTACGGTAATAATTCATCTGCTTAGTATTTGGATTTAGTTATTTGAAGATGTTAGATATGTGGATCCCTGTACCTAGGCTATTTATGTGTCGATAGTGTATGATTTTACCATCATGATGATTATAGTTATGTAATTCCATTTGAATATGTAAATTAAAATGAGAAACTTTTGTACATGAATTCCAGCTCAAGATTTATACTATGTATGTATATGGATGTGATGCATGGTGTAATAAATATATGTTGCTTCATTAATACATAATATGGGTTATTGCCTGAAATTGGTATATATTTATATGTATGTGAGTTATTAGTCAGCTTACCTATACCTTGATGGCCTATGCTATAGTTGAATGGTTGTAGCACCAAGGTAATCTAGATGTCATAGACATCATGTAGATAGTTGCATGCTATCTGATTTACTTATGATTTAATTTATGTGTTTAAACACTATTATGATTTGTGGTTAAGTGTGGTTTTGATAGGAAGTAGGTAAGTGTGGTTTTGATAGGATGAAAGGCTTGCTTAGGATGGTTATTCCATGATGTGGCTCTCAGAACATGTGCATAATATGGTTGGCGCTCAATGTTAGAATTATGACCTTGATCCTATAAGGAGGGGTGGAGGTGATGCCCCTCATGTATCCTTTGAAATTTGGAGTCATGGGAGATCGATGTTAGAGATGCTCCCATAAACATGTGACGACGACCAACGGTTGTCTGCTAGGGAAGTTAGGTTGATATAGCCAACACTTATGGCTTAGGGTTATATATAGAGTTAGGTCAATATAGTTGATGCATCAACTTATTGTAATAGAGGGGGAGATGGAAAATGGAAGATGGAAGTAGAGGTGTAGAGATGATTCTGAGTTGGTTGATACCTTGATAGGAATTGATTATTGAAATACTGGGAATATATACATAAACATATAACCATATATCTAAACTCCTATGGAAAACATTAAATCAATAAAATAGATATAATAAACAAAAGAGAAGAGGGCAAGGAATTTACGTGGTAAAACCTCAAGGCGGGGAAACATCCACGAAAGTAGGATTTCTATTCTCCAAAACTCTCCCAATTACATCAGCTAGAGAACACTCAAGTTTGGAGTTCATATGGGATTCATACAACTCTCAAGCAACACAAAAGCACACTCAACTAAGCCTCATTCACCTCTATTGATGGCAATTACCACCAACTTCAACTCAAAATTCCAGAGTTTTCAACACTCTATCGCAGTCAATATTCGGTTGCTTGTCTGGCCTTTGATCAACACGAATAGGTGTTCAAATTTTTCCTTTTACATAGAGCATTGAATTTCGCTCTGTCATAGATAACTCTGCGCGGAATTACCACTCTGCGGATATACCTCTGCGTGTGGAAGCATCAACAACCAATGTTGACGAAATTTGTCGCAGACAATTCTGCACAAAATTCAACAAACAATGTGGGTGTGTCACAGGTTACCTTGCACGTGGAATGCTACAACAATACTAACTTGTCGCAGATCTTTATGGGGAGTTCCACTGCGCCAAATTGCGCCTGTTTGTTCCCGCGAAGACGAATACTCAGGAAATATTATTTTAAACATAATTTTAGAACTTGCTGAAAATAACTGCGCACGGTCTTCCTGCAATCACATAGAGTCACTGTGCCAAGATAGCTTATACATAGAGTTTAACAATTCAAATACACAATGCGACAAAATGGAAACACACAACGCGACAACACCACACGCACTGTTATTTCTTTTTATCAATGAAGGAGTAGATTTACACAGGAAAGCTCTTTCCTTCTTGGTCTTTTAGATCTGTGCGATCCACACTTTTACATATTCAATCTCACACACTCGCTCCCCTCTGCCTCTTACAAAGCATTCAATATATCTCGAGCCTTCAGATCGCTCACAAACAAATGAATTTTGAGTTATCTTAACAAATGCTTAAACTAGAGATCTGCTCTTAATATTTAGCAACAGACTTAACACTTATGACAAATAACTTGATATCTAATCAAACAAACTCAACGAAAATGTCTTCTAGAGACCTTTCATAATCATTACAGATATAATAAAATAAATTAGGGAACCAACTCCCTTGGTAAATGTTTTTGATCCTTGATATCAATTCTAGAACTTGTCATATGCTCCTACATCATCTATTATATAGGTTAGAAGGATATGAGATAGATCCCATGATGAATGTGGGATAGACTCACTTTATAATGCTTCATTGTGTATACAAATTGCTTTATCATAATGACAAGCAAAACAATGATAAATGTGGCCTCTAGACAAACTTTAAAACATGTTACATTCTCTCTTAATGTTGACTAGAGGGCTAAAAACACATTTGAAGGAAGATGTCATTATGATTAGAAATCCCCCTTGATGACAACTTCTCACATCCTCAATAAGTTGTGAATATGAAGAAACTTCGCCTCTATCATAGACTTTGTGAAGATACCCATAACTTGTTATTCAATGGGGCAATACTCCGAATTAATAACACCAAATGCAACCAAGTCCCGAATGTAATGGGTATCAAGGTCAATATGTTTAGTTTTGGAATGATGCACTGGATTATATGCACGCTGAATAAAACTTTGATTGTCATATCTCAACTCAGTGGGTGCATTCTGAATTAGTCCAAGCTCAACAAAGACATGTCGGATCCACATTGCTTCTTTAGTTGCTTCCATAGTTTTCCTATACCTTGCTTCACAAGAAAAAAGAGAAAGTATTCTCAAATTTTTACTAGGCCAAGAAATTGGATCTTACCCAAGTTGAAATATATATCTTGTAGTAGAGCATTTGTTAGTGGCATTTCATGCCCAATCATAATTGGTATAACCAAGAAGCAAAACAAAAGCATTATGAGAATATAAAACACCATAATTGAAAGAACCTTGAAGATATCTGAGAATCCTTTTAGCTTCTTTCCAATGAATTTCATGAGGCTTTTGCATGAACCTTGAAACCATACTAACAACAAATGAGATATCAAGCTTTCTATGAGTCAAACAAATAAAACTTCCAACAAGTTGACAATAGCGTGTGACATCAACAAGAGTGTTTTCACAATCCACTGTTAATTTGACTCTTGACCGCTATGGTATTGGTAAAGGCTTACAATCACCCATGTGAAACCAAGCAAACAAATCCAAAGCATGCTTAAGGTTGAGAAAGGAAGATCCTATCAGCCATATGCCAGACTTGAAGACCCATAAAATAATGTAAAGGCCTAAGTCTTTCATGTCAAAATTCTACTCTAGATCATTCTTCAATTCTTGGATTGATAAAATCTTGCTGCATGTAAGAATTAGACCATCCACATAAAAGAAAACTTCAAGGACATCATCTCGAAATAAATGAACATATAGATTTGGATGAGATTGACATCATCTAAAACCACTCTTCAATAAATGAGTACCAATTTTTTCATACCAAGCCCTCGGTGTTTATTTAAGACCATACAAGGACTTGAAAGTTGCATACCAAACTTGAAGTGTCAGAAATGATGAAACCGTATGGTTGTTGCATATAAATTTTTTCACAAAGATCACCATTTGAGAAGGAACTCTTGACATCCATTTGGTGAATTTTGTTAGAATATGATGGATGTGCTCATTTTACCATAGACAATATCTCTATTGTCACCCAACCATAGGCCAAAGCCACCTTCCAAGCACCTTAACCTTGGCAGAGAATCACTCCAGAAGCAAACCTAGGCTAGATAGCCAAACAAAGGGTGGCACACCTTTCTCCAAGGATAACGCACCAAACAAGAGCTGATCAAATAGTCCAAACCATAACCAAGAGATAGTCCAAGCTAAAGTGTAATCTGCTAGCTGCAGCAGCTGCAACGACATCTCTCCTCCAGACTTGCGCACAAAACTGGCTAACTGCAGTGCGCACAAGTGAGCTTTGCAGTTCTGAGAATGCCTGCCATAATGAAGACTGGCCTCCTATATTTATACTAATTCTGGCTAACTGTCTGGGCCGACTTCTCATTATGGGTACCTATTTACTCAGTATATATTATTTCTTCTGGTTGACTTCTTCTCTTGGAGGCTAATAACCTAATACAAATTATCCTCTTGAGCCGACTTGTTTTCTAGGGTTATTAGCCAACTCATTATGGTTTCTTCTTGCTTCCCGGAATATTCTATTCTCGTTAGATTTACATGTGGAGATAAATACCTCCCGCAGCTACCACAATATCAACACTCCCTCCTAGCTAGGGAGGTATTGAAGACAATGGTCTTGAGCACAAACATACCATTGAATCAGTAGCATCATCATAGTCGTACAGACTATCTCAAGATTAGATCATGATCACCATCATCATTATCAATATCATCAACTGCATCATCTCTCAAATACTCCATCTGAGTAATCAAACATGGTGTTGGATAAGTCACTCACTCCATAGAGTGACACAAGAACCATTCTTCTAATCCGGACACATGTCCTAGAAGAATAAATGTCTTGAATCATTTTCCGTCTGGGAAATCTCTGTCCATTAATCATCCATCTAGTTGATAATAATTTCCAACACTGCTGATAGTCTTCAAGGCAATCAGAACAATATCATTCAATAGAACACAACTATGTCTATCCATAGTAGTACACAACTACAATCCAGTGGTACACTACTACACCAATTAGCACACAGGTACTTGATCAGTGACGTATAGTCGCAAACAATGGAACACATCCAACATAGTAGTATACATCTACTGTCAAGAGACATACAGTCTTCATAACAATCATCTGATATCAACCTGCACAGAAACAATGTTATGATATAAATTGAATCATCTGGGCCATTCTTCCACTCACATCTGTGAGATTTGAAAGAACATCTACACTTAGAAGGTCAAACATCAATGATGAGCTATCTGGACTATTCTTCTCAAGCAAGGAAGAATAACTGTCCTGATTTCTGAGCCTGGACCATTCCCCACCCTGGGCCATTCCTCCGGCACTAAACAAAGTGCAACCTGGAGAGAATGAGTCTACCTTAGGGAATGCCCGTCCCTGATTGCTGAACTTGGACCAGTCCCCACCCTGGGCCATTCCTTCGGCACTAAACAAAGTGCAACCTGGAGAGAATGAATCTTCCCTAAGGAATGACTGTCCGGACCATTTCCTAAGGAAATGACTGTCCTGCACCAACCTCCAAAACAGACCATTCTTCGAAACTGTTCACAACTGTGAGCTTTGAAAGAATGACTGTCCGACGAGGCAGACCCGTCTTCTTGAGTAACCCTCAAGAAGAGAGACTGTCCTAGACCATTCCCCATGTTAACCACAATGGGAAATCGTTGTCTATGG
>JASDQU010196199.1:9380-21737 GCA_032191745.1 Picea mariana | reverse complement strand
TGACGTGCCACATACCACTGGAAACAACATGATGTATACTATCCATCCATGGGTGTTGTATCTACATGTGCATTGTCCTTCATGTCCAAATACCTTCATCAATCTTGCGGTCCAAAACCCATGACTAGGGTTGACATTGATGACAACAACCAATATTCCAACAAGTGCCTCATTATCTCACTCACTCATTCACTCATCAATTGTGCAAATTTGGAGAGCTACAGTTGGGAGAAGAATAAAGAGAGAGGTGCATTGCTCGGTGTTGGATATTATCTAGTGTTTTGGTTTATTGTCTTGGCATTGTATTGGCTATCTATATTAAGGAAGTTTTGTTGGGTTTTCTCCCCCATGAGGGTTTCCCAGGATAAATGTTGTGTATCTTGTGATTGTGTTTCTCTCAATGATCCTATCTATGCTATTTTTATCTAGTAAATTGAAAAGAAACTTAATAATAGCTCAAAACTTAACAAATGCTAGGTATGCAGTGAAGGGAGAGGGAATAGTTACATTCTATCTTGATTCAGGAGGTTTGTTAGATGCCCGTGATGTGCTTTACATACCAGGTTTGAAGAAAAATTTTCTTTCAGTCTCAACTATGTAGGACAGGGGTTTTTTCATCACTTTTCAGCAAGGGCAAGTACTCATACGCCCATTGAAAGCTATCCTGGACAACACAGTGGTCATTGGGGTTAGAGAGGGAACCTTATACAAGTTGCAGGGTAAGTCTGTTCGGGCCTTGGTACAAAACAGTGACAACCTATGTGAGTTGTGGCTCAGGAGGTTGTGACACCTACACTACAAGGAATTTTTTATTCTAAGGGATATTGTTACAGGTCTTCTAGCGTCCAATATTGAGCATTAGGGAGTGTGTAGAGGGTGTGCACTTGGAAAGAATGCCAATGCTACTTTTCCAAGCAGCAAGAGTAGGTCCAAGGGTATCTTGGATCTTATCCATTCAGATGTGAGTGGGTCAATGTCAGTAGCATCATTACAAAGATCATTATACTATGTGATGTTTATTGATGATTTTTCTAGGAAAACCTGGATGTTATTTATGAAGACCAAGGATGAGGTATTTAGTCGGTTCAGAGAGTTCGGGGCTCAAGTAGAGAACCAGAAAGGGATGAAGATTAAGGTCTTGAGGTCGGATAATGGGGGAGATTACACATCCAATGAATTCAAGTATTTCTGCAAGGAGGCAGGGATCAAGAGGGANTCATAGGATATTGGGGGACAATAATCCAAAGGATGCATTCTCAAGGGTGAATCTAGAGATATGACATTTGAGGATCTTTGGTTTTCCAGTTTTCATCTATGTGCCAATGGAGAAGAGGATGAAGTTGGAGCCTTTAGGACATAAGGCATATTTGTGAGGAACAAAGAGACCTCAAAGGATTATAGGATCTTCATTCCAATGAAGAGGAAGACAATTGTGAGTGGATATGTGAAATTCAAGGATAAATTAGCATCTAGGAGTACTCATGAATCATCAACATTGACAGAGGACAAGGAGCAACAGGATCCGAAGGATGAGCAACATTGAGTAGTTCAGACTTCATTTGGATAGAAGGAGTTATCCCCTTCTAGCCCTATCAGGAGACCTGGGTGCTAGTACAGACATTGAGGGATGTTGGTAAGGCTCCTATAAGTGTGGTCAGAGAGCTCAGGCCTCCAAAGAATTTTTTGAACTATATGGCTCTTATGAGTGGCATCATTGATGTTGACCCTTCCAGTTTTGAGGAAGAAATAGATCAGTAGGTATGGTGGGATGCCATGGTAGAGGAGTACACCTCTATTATGAGGAATGATCTTTGGGACATAGTGTCGAGACCAGAGGGGAATATAGTTGTGAGTTCTAAGTGGCTCTACAAGATCAAGCATGTTGCATATGGTAGCTTAGAGAAGTTCAAGTAGAGGTTTGTGGAAAGAGGGTTCTCTCAGAAAGAGGGAGTGGACTATGAGGAGACATTTTCTACAGTCGCCAGGTATGCTTCTATTCGAGTTGTCATTTCTATTTCCTTAGTTATGAAGTGCATGATACATCATATGGATTTGAAAACATCATTCCTGAACATGATCATTGATGAGGAAGTATACATAGAGAAACCTTAGGGACTTGAGGCACTTGGGAGGGATTCTCATGTTTGTAGGCTTAAGAAATCCTTGTACGAAGTCAAATAGACACCCAAGGCGTGGTATTTCAGGATCGATAGACACTTTCAGAGTATGGGATTTACCAAGAGTGATGGGGATCCTAACTTGTACTTCATACTTGTTCAAGAGGATCCTCTCATCTTGGTTCTGTACATTGATGATTTATTTATTGTGGGTGCAGAGGAACTTATTGCAGGGTGCAAAGTAGATTTGGCTAGCGAGTTCGAGATGAATGACATTGGCTTGATGCATTATTACTTGGGGTTATAGGTATGACACAAATCAAGAGAGATCTTCCTTGTACAAGGGAAGTATGTAGTAGAGTTATTGAGGAGATTTAGGATACAGGACTATAAACCGATGGATACACCTATGATTACCAGTTTGAAGAAGATTGACACTTTAGAGTCAGGGTTGGTGGATCTCAGGATATACAAGCAGTTGGTAGGGTCCTTGATGTATTTGTTCAACACCAAACCAGATATTTGTTTTGTTGTGAACACCTTGATTCAATTCATGGTAGATCCAATGAAGGTGCATTGGATCGCAACAAAGCATGTGCTCAGGTACTTGAGAGGTACAATGGAGTATGGATTGAGATATCTTGGAGAATATGGAGTAGATTTGCAAGTATATACAGATTCAGATTGGGAAGGAAATGTAGTAGACATAAATAGCACCTCGGGGTGTTGCTTCATCTTGGGATCAATAGTGTTTACTTGGTTAAGTAGGAAGGAGACTTTTGTAGCACTCAGTTCAATAGAGGTAGAGTATATGGCAGCGGGTGTGGATAGCTATGAATCCATTTGGCTTCACAAATTGCTTACAGGTTTATTTTGTCAGGAGTTGGAGTTGTTGGCATGTTTACAGGCATAGTGTGCTTGTCATTGATGGAAATAACAACAATGACAATGGCATGTCTACAGGCAAGAACAACAATGACGATGGAATGTCTACAGGAAAGAACAACAACAACGATGAAATGATTACTGGTAGAGTTTGAAATCAAAGCTCAGGAGGAATAACACAGAGTTGCACGTAGAGTGCAAGTGTGCGCCAGGGCTGAGGTTAACTTCATTTCCAAAGATCATGAGAGATAACATTTTTCAGAAACCCAGATGAGTCCCAAAGTCATCAGGACTTGTAGAAGGATCAAAGGTCGAGGCCTTTGACACTTAGAAATTATTCCAAGTTGGGAGGAAGTGTAAGCTCAGGAGGAGGAGCGACAGTGGCCATTGGATCACCAATCCTGAATACCTGATGTCTGTTAGATTAGAGTCCAGTGACCAGAGGAAGCATAGAGGAGAAGTACAGATATGATTCGTTGGATCTGAGCGCTGAGGACCAAAAATCGTCGAATCCATTATAACTGCGAAGAGGATAATGACTGAGAGCCATCCTCCAAATCCATGAAATGTGAATTCACTATGAGATATGAGTTGTTGGATCCGAAGGACATGTGGTGTGAGATCAACATTTCCCTGACTCGCGAACTGGAAAGTTAAAGGTGAGAGTTGTAGGAACTCGCGATGTTCGATTTTGTAAGTTGATCTAAACCATTAGATCATGGGGAGTTGTGAGTCATTGATATAACGCTCGCAAATATCAGGAAGGCAGGAGGAAAATACCCGAGGAGCTGGGAGCCACAACAATCCTAGTCGTTCATCTGGGAAGGACATGTGGCAGCCGATAAAGCAATTTCAGAAAATCGGAAGTTAGAAGAAGGGAGATGAGTATCCCTCCAACTTTGTGAAATGAGAAGTCTCGATATGATATGATCCATTAGATCATTGAGGATTGTGGACCATTTCTCTGGAGCAGGTTTCAGAAAATTGGAAGTCGGGAGAAGGGAGGTGAGTAGTACTCCAACTTCACGAAACACAAAGTCCCGATAATATCTAGACCGTTGGATCACAGAGGGTTGTGGGTCATCGATCTGACACAGAGTGTTGAATAGGGAATCAGGAGTTGGAAGAGTTAGGGTTGGTTCACGTTCAAACACCCAACACGCGAGGTCGCGATTTGATCACAGTCATCGATCAAAGGGAGAGCGTAGACCGTTGATCATGCACGACGAAGTTCACAAGTTTGTGAAACACGAAGCACCATTTTGCTTGGCCCTTGGTCACAACCAAGGTCACATCGACAGAAAGGTTAAGGGAGGAGCTAGCACGTCGCTAGGATCCACATCAGAGATCGCGATTTAGGAGAATCAAGGAAACTAGCAGTTGAATATCCGATGTCTGAGATCGTGAAGCACCTTTTGGTCAGGCCTATGGTCACAACTTGTGGTCACGTGAAAGGAAGGGGCTTAGGCAGAAAAGCGAGCGCCCAATGTGTAGTTTTCTCAGAAAGGGAAAAGGCGCCAAGGGCATGAGCGCACGAAGGTTCTCTGGGTAACTACCAGAAACTACTGATTGTTTCTGCTAAAGAATTCGAACAGGCTTCAAGGTGATCACCAGAGAAGCTGAAGAGACTCGAGGTAACTATTAGTGGAATAGAGAGACAATCGACAGATTGAAAAGTGTCGAAGACTGTTACTGTCAGTGATGCCAAAATAATCTCAGGATGAACATCCATTCATGGTGAACAGACTGAGCATAACCGCCAGAGAATAGGAAGAGTTTCCAAGATGATCTGGAAGAGGACTTAGCGTGTGAATAACATGCATAACAGAGAAGAGAGGCAGGGCTCGGTGATAGTTTCTGCATGTGGGAAGAAGGTGGTTATGCAGAGGGCCAAAAGAGTATATAAGGGGCGTAGCGCATAGAATGAACGTACGCAACAGAGTATGAAATGAAGCAGAAAAGATGAACAAAGAGGATGGTATGCGTGGAGGAGAACACCGATGTAGGCAGAGCAGAGCAGTGTAGCAGAACAATGATGAGACTGGTAAGCTATTGCTAAATATTGTATCATTGTAATATATTCCAGCAAGCAAAGATTTGTATTTCAGGGTGGTAGGGTGGTGCTAGGGAGGGCTGTTTTCCTCAGAGTTTCAAGTGGGTGCTTGAACATAGGGAGTTGTAGCTTCCATATGTTTGAAGCCAGAAAAAACAGGGTGGTAGGGTGGTGCAAGGGAGAACTATTGTTCTTTGTTATGTAGGTTGGTGCCTGTGTGACCAGAAGTTGGTGCTTCCATCCAGTTGGTGTTGGAACACTCATGGATTTGGTGCTTCCTTCTAGTGGGTGCTAGAGAAACTAGAGAGTTGGTGATCTCAACAAGTTGCAGCGTGTAAAACAGAGGTGGTAGCCTCACAATGAGTTGGTGCTCATAAGAATGATAATGTACAGAAAATAAAGACTACTTATCATATCAAGAAGAAGAGGTTTTCTCCCTTTATGGGTTTCCTTAGGAATATCTGTCTCTTTTTTCTTCATGTGTGTGATTGATGTTGAATACTCTATTGCTTACTTCCATGCATTATTGTGATCATCATTGAGTGTTATGTAATGATTTTAAAATGGTTATAATTGTTTAAGCACAGTAACAACTCATTCACCCCCCCCCTCTCAGTTGTCTAACAATTGGTATCATACTTGGTTCCTTTTATCTAAGGGTAGATCCTAGAGCTTAAACATCACTAGCCATGAAGGAAATTCAACCAATAAATCCCCCATGTTCAATGGAACAAACTTTTCCTTATGGAAAGTTAGGATGAGAACCTACATAATTGATTTAGGTGCAGATGTCTGGGATGTGGTAGAGACTGGTTATGTAAATCCAGTTGTACTAGCTAATAAGGATGACAAGCTGGAATTCAGCTTCAACGCTAAGGATATGAATGTTATTCTGAGTGGGCTGCAGAAGAAAAATTTGTAAAATTTATGCACTTAGAATATGCCAAAGAAATGTGGGACAAACTCATTAGCAGTTATGAAGGTAATGAGAAGGTAAAGGATGCCAAGATTCAACACTACAGATTACAGTTTGAACAACTAAAGATGAAAGAGGATGAAACTGTTGGGAAGTACTTTATGAGAGTTGAAGAACTAGTAAATGCAATGAAAGGACTTGGTGAAAAAATTGAGGAAGCCTCGTTAGTTCAGAAAATCTTGAGATCTATGCCAGACAGGTTCAACCCAAAGGTCTCTGCTATAGAAGAACTTAATGATCTAAAAGATCTTCCTTTTGATCAACTTATAGGAACAGTGACTGCATATGAAATGAGGATAGGTAAAGATAAATCCACCTCTAGAGAAGCATCATTTAAAGAAGATAAGAATGAGGATTCTGAGCCTGAGGAAATTGAAGCAAAATTTGTGAGAAGACTAAAGAAAGGATCAGGCAAGTACCAAGGCAAGTTTCCCTTCAAATTTTTTAACTATGGAAAGATAGGTCATGTTGCATCTAAATGTCCACATAAGAAGAAGGACCAGAACGCTGAAGGTGAAGAGAAGTATAAATCCAAGAGATCTGGTAAAAAGAAAATTTTATGTGTAAACAATGATGACTCTTCAGGAGACACAGATAGTGATTCTGATTGTGAAGATAAGGTTAATGAATTTATGCTAATGGCCAAAGAGGATTATAATAATGAAATCACATGAAGTGATGCTAATGAAGAAGAAGCTATGGTTGACTTGGAAGGATAACTAATCAGTACCCTAAAAGAAATTGATAGACTCAGATTTAAGAAGAAAAAGCAAAAATAGTTGTTGATACAGTTCGAGAAAGACAAGAAAAAACATGTTGAAGACTTTGCCCTACTAAAAGTAGAATTAGAAGAGGCAAAGAAAATAGAGGACATTCTGAAACAACAATTGTCATAGAAGAAAGCAATATGTGAAGCCTTGGAAGAAGAGGTAGTAAAAAACAAAAAAGAGATGGATAAGTTTAAAGCATTGTATCTCCAAAATCTTCCAAGCATTAAAGCCTCATAAGGATTAGCCATCATTCTGAATCAGCAAAGGAATCCAAATTTGAAAATTGGTTTGGGTTATGAAGAATGATCAAGTAGTGGTCAGCCAAGCAACAAATAATCCATCAAGTTTGTCAAATCTACATTCATTCACAAAAACAAATATGGAGAAACAAAGGAAGATAATTAGCTGCCAAGGAAGAGTGAAAGAAAAAGTACCAGAATTGAACCTGTAGAACAAAGAAATAATACACCCTCTACTCAAAGTAATCATCAGCATGGAAGAAATCGACTTGCTCAAAGAAGACAACCATTTCAAGGTACAAAGGATTTCTCTATGGATATTGTTTTTTATGTTCTAACTTTGGTCACAAAGTTGTAAACTGTTCTTTAAGATTTAGATATGAGCAATCAAAACACTCAAGGAATAGATAGATGCTGCAACAAAGAATGAGACAGCCAAGTAACAAACAACCACAGACTACAAATCATGTGATGGCTAGGAAAAAGACACAGGTTAAGCATAACAATCGTTATGATCCTTTATTCAATGAACCAGAATGTCACACCTGCCATAATTATGGACATAAAGCTGCAGACTGTCGCTTAAGAAACTATGAGCCAGATTTGAATCCCTCTACTGAAAATGTCAAGGATTGGAAGAAGAAAGAAAATGACAAGTGTGGATTAGTGTTGTCAGCTCAAAGACAAAACAACCCCTGGTATATTGATAGTGGATGCTCAAAACATATGATGGGAGACAAAAGTAAGTTTTTGTCTCTAAGTGAAAGAAAATCAAGAAATGTAACCTTTGAAAATGATGCTCTAGGTAAAATCAAGGGTAAAGGGATGGTGATTTTAAGTAATGGAAAAGGAAAATCTCATGATGTTCTCCTTGTAGATGGGTTGAAACATAATTTTCTCAGTGTAAGTCAAATGTGTGAAGTGGTGTTCACTTCCAAGGATTGCAAGATAAAGTCTGTAAACTCAGGACAAGTGGTGGCTAAAGGCATAAGGACAAATAATAATGTATATGTGTTGAAAGAAGATAGAGAAGAGTGTCATCTAAGCAAACATGATGAAAGATGGTTATGGCATAGGAGACTTGGACATCTAAACTTTGATCACTTAATCAAGCTCAAAAATCTTGAGGCAATGAAAGATCGTCCAAGAATATCAAAGCCACAAGATTATGTGTGTAAACCATGCCAAGTAGGAAAGCTAACCAGGACACAGTTTAAATCCAAGAGCTCTACTTCAACAGAGAAACCACTCCAATTAGTTCATATAGATTTATGTGGACCATCAAGAAAAGAAGGAACGGGGAAGGAAAACTACTTCATGTTGATCATTGATGATTACTCCAGACTCACTTGGGTTTCTTTTCTCAAAGAAAAATCTGAAGCATTTGAGAAATTTAAAATATTTGAGGCTTTAACTGAGAATCAAACATGCAACAGATTAAAGGTTGTAAGATCTGACAGAGGAGGAGAATTTATGTCAAGTGATTTCAAGGAATTATGTGATAAACATGGGATCAAGAGAGAATATACCATCCCAGGAACTCCACAACAAAATGGAGTAGTTGAGAGCCAAAACATAACAGTTCAGCAAATGGCCAGGTCAATGATGAATGAGAAGAAAATTGGTCAAACCTACTGGGTAGAAGCAATACACACATCATTCCATGTTCTTAACAAAGCCCACCTCAGACCACACAGTGACAAGACACCTTATGACTGTGGTATGGAAGACTTGCTTCAATCAAACACTTCAAATTCCTTGGGAGTAAGTGCTACATAAAGAATAATAATGAAAGCCTTGGCAAGTATGATGACATGGATGATGAAGGCATCTTCTTAGGATATGCTACCAATAGTAAATGATATATATTCTTTAATAAAATATTGCATAAATTAGTTGATTGCATTGATTTTAAAGTTGATGAAGGAGTCCTAGTAAGAGAGGTGAGCAATATTGAGTCTACTACAGAGGACACAGCTGGAGCTGAAGATTAACAGGTCCAAGAATCAGAAAAAGAAGATTTTGAGTCAGATGAAGATACAAATACTCAGGCAGACTCAAATCAGCAGACAACATCAAATCCTTCCTCCATAATTACTCAAAAGAATCATCCTGCAAGTTAGATCATTTGCGAGAAAGACAAAGGTGTACAAACCAGGAGAAGGATAATCAAAGACATCGATAAATCACATATAGCCTTCATATCCATGGTGGAACCCAAGAACTTTAATGAAGCCAATAAAGATGTAAATTGGTTAAAATCAATGAATGAGGAACTGGACCAGATTGAAAAGAATGACACTTGAGAACTCGTTCCTAGGCCAGCAAATAAAAATGTAATAGTATCAAAATGGGTCTACAAAAATAAGATGAATGAGCAAGGAAATATTGTAATAAATAAGGCTATATTGGTCTGCAAAGGATATGCTCAAATAGAAGGACTGGATTTTGATGAAACATTTGTGCCCGTAGCAAGATTAGAATCTATTAGAATGTTTCTCGCCTATGCTTGTCATAAAAAATTTAAAGTCTATCAAATGGATGTCAAGTCATCTTTTCTAAATGGAGATCTAAAAGAAGAAGTCTATATGGAACAACCAGAGGGTTTCCAACTGTCATATAACCCTGACTTTGTCTGCAATCTGAAGAAAGCCTTATATGGGTTGAAACAAGGTCCTTGTGCCTGGTATTACAGACTGGATACATATCTTAAAAACAAAGGGTTCAAGAGAGGAACAGTTGACAACAATATATATATCAAAACATAAGGTAATGATTTTCTCATTGTGTTGGTCTGTGTAGATGACATCATCTTCGGTAGTAATAATGTTTCATTGGTACAATGGTTTGCTTCTGCCATGTAGTCTGAATTTGAAATGTCTATGATAGGGGAACTGCCATTTTTCCTTGTTCTGTAAATTACTCAGAGGTCTGTAGGAATATTTCTTTCTCAAGAAAAATATCTAAGAGAAATGTTGAAAAGGTTTCAAATGGAAGATTCCTATGAGCACACCTATGGTCACTAGATGTAAGTTAAGAAAGGATCATGACTCACCTGATGTTGATCAGAGTTCATATAGGTCTATGATAGGCAACCTATTGTACATCACAGCATCCCGTCCAGACATAATGCATGTTGTTGGAATGGTAGGAAGGTATCAGTCTGCACCTAAACAAAGTCATTTGTTAGTTGTCAAAAGAATATTCAGATACCTGAAAGGGACAATGAAATATGGCCTATGGTATCCTAGGAATAAGAATTTTCAACTATTAGTTTATTCAAATGTTGATTGGGCTAACTGTGTGGATGAAAGGAAAAGCACAAGTGGAGGTGCATTCTTCTTAGGAGATTCCCTTATAGCATGGTTGAGCAAGAAGCAAGGTTTCATTTCCTTATCAACTATAGAAGATGAATACATTGCAGCTGCCACTTGTTGTACCCAAGTATTGTGGATGATTCAGACACTTGCAGACTTGGAGGTAAAATATACTGCACCAATCCCAATTCATTGTGATAATACCAGTGAAATCAGTGTGTCAAAGAACCCTCTATTTCACTCCAAGACCAAGAATATACCCATCAAGTATCACTTCTTGAGAGAACAGGTAATCAACAATGTTGTTTCTTTGAATTATATTCCATCGAAAGATTAGATTGTTGATATCTTCACTAAACCGCTTGCAACAACTCAGTTTGAGTATCTACGCCAGAAATTGGGCATGACCCCATTATCAACCTAAGAGAGTCCATCCTGTCAGGGGGAGTATGTGTTGGTTGAATATCTGATACCTCCGAAAAGTACTGCAACAACTCAGGGGGAACATGTTTTCTTTGACATTGATGTCAAAAGGGGAGAAAAGGTGTGGTCATGCTACAGTTGGAGGTCTAAGCAGAATAATGCAGCCATTCAGGGTTGCCATCAATGCCAAAGGGGGATATTGTTGGCATGTTTACAGGAAGAGTGTGCTTGTCATTGATGGCAAGAACAACAACGACAATGGCATGTCTACAGGCAAGAACAACATCGACGATGGCATGTCTACAGGAAATAAAAACAACAACGATGGCATGATTACTGGCAGAGTGTGCAATCAAATCTCGGGAGGAATAAGGCAGAGTTGTACGTAGAGCACAAGTGTGCACCAGGGCCGAGGTTAACTTCATTGCCAAAGATTAGGATAGATATCATTTTTCAAAAACGCAGACGAGTCCCAAAGTCATCGAGACTCGTAGAAGGATCAAAGGTTGAGGCCTTTGACACTTAGAAATTCTTCCAGGTAGGGAGGAAGCGTAAGCTCAGGAGGAGGAGCGACATTTGTCATTGGATCACCAATCCCGAATACCTGATGTCCATTAGATCAGAGTCTAGTGACCAGAGGAAGCGTAGAGGAGAAGTACAGATCTGATCCGTTGGATCTGAGTGCCAAGGACCAACAGCCGTCGGATCCAGTATAACTGCGAAGAGGATAATTGATGAAAGCCATTCTCCAACTCCGTGAAATGTGAATTCGTGATGAGATCTGAGTCATTGGATCCAGAGTAAACATGGAAAGAGATCATCATTTCCTTGACTTGCGAACTGGAAAATTCAAAGGTGAGAGTTGTAGGAACTCGCAATGTCTGAGTTCGCGAGTTGATCTAGACTATTAGATCATGGGGAGTTGTGAGTCATTGATCTAACGCTTGAAAATATCGGTAAGGCAAGAGGCAAATACCCGAGGATTTGGGAGATGTAGCAATCCTAGCCGTTCATCTGGGAAGGACATGTGGTAGCCGATAAAGAAGTTTCAAAAAATTGAAATTCGGAAGAAGGGAGGTGAGTAGTCCTCCAACTTTGCGAAATGCTAAATCCTGATATGATCTGAGTCGTCGGATCACCGAGGATCATGGATCGTTTATCTGGAGTAGGTTTCGGAAAATCAGAAGTAGGGAGAAGGGAGGTGAGTAGTCCTCCAACTTCGCGAAACATGAAGTCCCGATAAGATCTGGACCATTGGATCACAGAGGGCTATGGGCCATCGATCTGACACAAAGCGTTGAATTGAGAATCGGGAGTTGGAAGAGTCAGGGTTGGCTCACGTTCAAACACTCCACACACGAGGTCGTGATTTGATCACACCTATCGATCAAAGAGAGAGTGTGGACTGTTGATCAGGCACGAAGAAGTTCACAAGTTCGTGAAACGTGAAGCACCCTTTTGCTTGGCCCCTGGTCACAGCCAAGGTCACATCAACAGAAAGGTTAAGGGAGGATATAGCACATCGCTAGGCTCCACTTCAGAGATCACGAGTTGGGAGAATCGAGGCAAATCGTAGC
>JASDQU010196198.1:0-15629 GCA_032191745.1 Picea mariana | reverse complement strand
TAAGAAAAAGGCAGCTACTATGTACATATACAAAAAAAAAAAATAGAATAAGATGAATATAGTCACAAATAGTTTTTGGGAGGATGTACCTTTTTTTTTTTGCACAATGTATATTTTATAATTCGAGTAGAACATCGTTTGTATGCTCACAAGAACGATATGTGTAGAAATCAACGATACAGATATGCTTTGAAACATAGAAATATGAGTTTGCAATAAGTTTGATGTATATGTCATAATTCAAGTGCAATACCAATTGTATTGTGATCAGACCAATATGTGTCTAAGAAAAACATAATGTATTGAGGAATGGGCACATTGGACCAGACATGGTCAATAAGTGCGTTTTCTAGATGGCATGTGTTGTTCAAAAGAAAGCGGAGACTGTATTTGCACATGTAGTTTTCCAATTCTTTTGTTCTGCCAGTATTTTGTAGCATGTCAATATTGAAGTCTCCTACAAGTACATTAGGTCTGTTTAGATGGAAATGGCCCAATGCATTGGAAATAACATGCACTATGTTGGATAATGTTGCATGGGGAGTAGCATACATATTTAGTATTGCAACTTCTGTTTCATGGGGAAAATAAATTGCAAGCACTAGTTCAACATTTTTTTCTTTGATATGTATATGGTCCAAAATTGGTACATGTTTTTTCACCACTATCATCACCCCATGTGTAATGTAACTTGATATGAAATTGTGATTTGGGAATTGTTTGTTCTACATGCATAATGCCATATGTTTTTTCTGTAAGAACAGAATATCGGATTGCATTATATCATAGTCATTCAATATATCATCCATGTGTGCATTTAAGTTGCATGTGTTAAGAGAGAGAATTGATACAGATGAATTTCTTTGTATGGATTGGTAATCATAATGCAGTTTCCATTTTGAGGTGGTCCTGACTCGTTCCATTTCAATATCAACTTTCTGTTTCACTTTGAAGTTATCTTTGGTGAGAGGACTTAGTAAATACAAGGAGTCTATGCTTCTGACACAGGACGGTGTTGTGTATACAAGTCAATGTATGCGAATTCCAGCAGGCTGAAATGCAACATTATCAAGTGTTATTTCTTGTGATCTGTGGAATGTACATGTACATGCAAGTTTAATCGGAAACTGTTTTCGAATATTCAGTCGACCTGTCTTTGCTGATGTCGATACTGGCTTCGATAATCGCAAAATAGGTGTCCAATCGCTTCCATTGTTTGAATTATATAGATAAGACAACTTTCTTACTTGTCGCTTGCCTATATGCAGTTCATGGAACTTAATCCAAAGGACATCCACTTTTTCTGTCTTCGTATAGCCTTTTAGTGTTCCATATGCACCATCCACCAAGCCATCCTGTGAATCATAGTTGCAGGCATATATTTCAACCAATATTTCTAATTTGAGGACACGCTGCAAAGGCAAAGTGACTGAATGTTCATGACGTGACACATTTCCATGGTTGTCTTCTTCCAGGTCAATCGAATTGATGATGATATCATCGCCAGGCACGAGCGATAGCATGTGGATTTTATTCTTTGCAACATCCTTATTTCTGTAGAAAAGGTAAGGGAACGTTGGGTCTGTTGGTGCAGGCCATAAGCATCTCAAATTGATATAGGTCAAGTCATCATATGTTTGGTTGTTTGTGCGCATTCTATTCAGAATTGCAATGAATGTTTCATCTGTCTAGCGCATTGTAGTATGCAACTCAAAGCATTTAATATTGTCTCTCTAGAACTCATGGGTGACTATTTACATGTTAATGGTAGGTTGTTCAAATATCAAAGAATCTTGAATGGGATGTGTCTGGTAAAGATCCCCACAGAATAACATGTCAATGTTTCCAAAGTATTTCGTCCGCACATGTTTTATGCTTCTTAGTTGGCTATCAATGGAATACAAGAACCGACTCACAATCAAATATGCTTCATCTATAAAGACAAGTTGGAGTTCCTCATAAATCTTAGATAATGTATCCAACATTTTCTTGCTAAGTGGAAGAAACTGTGACTTGTTAAAAGGCATTAAAAATGCAGAGTGGATTGTTGTTCCACCAGCATTGTATGCAGCTTTTCTTGTGTATGCAACTATTAGGCCCTTTGGTTTCATAGGATAAGAGGAATTGTTTGAATCACAAATTTGTATAAGAATTTGGAACAATGCTTTCGCTATGAATGTCTTGTCTATTCCTGCTCTGCCTGTAAGGAACACATACACAGGACTGTTCATGTTCAAACATTTTTTAAGAGCAATATCCTTTAGAATTGTTTGTTGTTTGTGATTCAACAGACGTCTTATTCTGTGGTATTCATTATTTTCAATTAGGAAAGGATGTTTTGTAACTTGAAAACCAATATTGATACGTTTTTCACTTCCAACTACTGGAGGATGAGGCAAATCCGCTTGTAAGTCAAAGGACTCGAAAGGAGTTGTGGTTGTTTTTGGGTTTCTGAATGTCTCATCATGATTGCCAGAGTTTTCTAGGTCATTAAGTGAAACTTATAGATCTCCCAATGTTGGATTAACATTGTAGGTAAATCTAGCTTCATTGATGTGCACTATACTCTCAAACGCAACATACACAGCCTCCCATGTAGAGAAGTTATGTATCAATGTGTCTTCGTTTTCATCGAATGGAATGTACAACAACAATTTTTATCTAGTCAATAGCTGACATGGCTTTATTGCTGGACATGGATCGGGAAGAGGAGGATGACCTTTGGGCAAGAGAAGGCATTTTTTTTTCGCCAGACGAGACATTCCAACAAATGTACAAAAACTTGGGTGGGTCAGATGGCGAAGGTCACGTGTTTTCGACAGCAGCCCTGTCTCTTCCTCAAAACGACACTTTAGTATTTATTGTAACTAATGAGATTAAGTTAGATTTTGATATGAATGTATTAAATAAATCAGTTTCATATATAGATTAATATGAGATTAAGTTAGATTTGGATATGACTGTATTAAATAAATCAGTTTCATATATAGATTAATATAAATTCGTGTATGTTTGTAGAAGTTCATAGGGTGAAGGAGAGATATAAAAGGAGTATGTTGTAATCTCCATGATTTAAATAATAAAACAATCTATACCTTTGGCATATGATATTTGTGTTTCCACATTTACAAATATAACAAGTGGTATAGAGGTGCTTTGAAAATCTGTGAGACCATGAGAGAAGGAGCAACCCCATCGACAATGCCAAACCATGGAGGAGGAGAGTGCAACAGATCCGCCATTTTTCCTTAGCTGTGGGTTATCCGCCAATCTCCCTCTTCCTTGTGGGAGCGTTGTTTCTCTATCAGCACTAGGGTTGCTGCATAAGGGAAGCATTGTTTTATTGGTGGACTTATGATATTTCCATATAAGTCCTTAAAATAAAGGTATGAAGTTTTAATTAAAAAGTGGAGGAATTAACAAAAGGAATTAAAAAGTGAATTTTAATTATTTCAAAGGTGAATTTTAATTTTAATTATTTCAAAAATGAATTTTCTGCTGAACAATTCAATTGGGTGGATGTTTTAGAAGGTGAATCTTTTTTAATAAAAGGTGAGGTTAGTAAACAAATTTTTTTTTTAATTAAATCTTTTGGAGTAGTTATACCATTATTTCTTTACATTTTTTAAAGGGCCTTGGTTTTATAAGTTGTGGTTTTGGAATTTTTTCTTCCGTTAATGGAAAAAAGTTAGAGTGCTAAGTTTGAAATTGAGAAGTTCAATGGAAAGAACAATTTCAAGATCTAGAAGGTTAAGATGCATGATATGCTCGTGAAACAAGGCGTGGTGAAGGCACTTTTGGGAAAATCAAAGCAACCCGCAACCATAACAGATGAAGATTGTGATGAGATCGATGCAAGAGCACTAAGTGCCATATGCCTGTGTTTGGCCGATGATGTTCTGTTCAATATTGTCATGGAGAAAATAGCAGTCGGTTTGTGGACGAAGCTGGAAAGCTTGTATATGAATAAATTCTTGACGAACATGATCTTCCTTAAAAGACAATTTCACAGTTTGCGCATGAAGGAAGGTACGAAAATAGTTGATCATTTAAATACTTTTAATACTCTTTTAGTCCAGTTGACTAGCATGGAAGTAAAATTCGATTCTAAAGACAAAGAAATTACATTATTGTGTTCTTTTCCCGTGTCATGGGATCACTTTGTTACCTCTATTAGTTTCAACACAACAGAAAGTATTGAGTTTGATGTTATTGTTGGAGCACTACTGTCTGAGGAAACAAGGAAGAAAACCAATTCGAAAACCTCTACATCTGAGGCGATGATGGTCAGAGGCAGACCTAAAGAAAGAGGACAGGGTCAAAGGGATTTCTCTCGGTCAAAATCGAAGGGAAAGAAGAGAAAACTTAAGTGTTGGTTTTATGGAAAATCTAGACACTTGAAGAAGGATTGTTGGAAGAAACAATAATCCTGCAAAGAAGACCCTCGAAAAGAGATGAAGGAAACAAACACAATTGAAACAGGTTCAACAACAGGTTCATGTATGACTGATGAATTTTTATCAATTAGTATTGGTTCACATCATGATCAACAGTGGTTATTAGATTCTGGTGCTTCAAATTACATGTCTCTTCATAGACACTGGTTTGTTACTTACTAGTCTATAGATGATGGAATAGTTTACATGGGAAATGATATCTCGTGTAAAGTTGTGGGAATTGGTAGCATTCGAATTAAGATGTTTGATGGAACTATAAAAATACTAACTGATGTGAGACATGTACTTGAGCTTAGGAAGAACCTAATTTCTTTGGGAGTCTTAGACAATGGAGGATATAAGAGTATTGTTCAAGGTGGAGTTATGAAGGTCTACAAAGGAATCCTACTGGTTATGAAAGCGAAGAAGGTTGGAAACCTGTTTCTGTTAAAAGGAAGAATGGAGTCAGATCATGCGATAGCTGTATCTGAGAATGATAGTGATTCTGTTCGATTGTGGCATCAACAATTGGGCCATATGAGCGAACAAGGATTGAAGGTATTATCTAATCGCAAGTTACTTCCTAGTCTAAAGTCTTTAAAGTTAGATTTCTGCAAGCACTGTATTTATGGAAAACATAATAGGCAGAGATTTAAAACCGAAAGACACACCAGTGAAGGAATCCTTGATTATATCCATTCTTATGTTTGGGGACCATCCCCTACTATTTCATATGGAGGATCATCATATTTTTTTAACTTTTATAGATGATTTCTCTAGAAAGGTTTGGGTCTATATGTTGAAAGGAAAGGCTGGTGTATTTACTGTTTTCAAGCAGTTTAGAGCTTTAGTGGAAAAGAGCACTGGTAGATCCATTAAATGTTTAAGAACTGATAATGGTGGTGAATTTACATCAATGGAATTTGAGAATTATTACAAGGAGTTTGGGATTGATAGGCATAAAACCACTGCCTATACTCCTCAGCAAAATGGAGTTGTTGAACGCATGAACAAGACTCTTCTAGAGATAGCAAGGAGTATGCTTAGTAACACCAATTTGCAACAGGAACTATGGGCAAAAGAAATAACTACAGCTTGTTATCTGGTGAATCGATCACCATCAACAGCAATAGAATGCAAGATTCCTGAAGAGGTATGGAAAGGTCACCCTTGTAATTATTCTAATCTTAAAGTTTTTGGTTGTGTAGTCTACACTCTAATTCTGAAACATCAACGTTCTAAATTAGATCCAAAGTAAAAAAGTCTTATCTTTGTTGGATATGGTGATGGTATTAAGGGGTACAAGTTGTGGGATCCTACTGCCCACAAGATCACCATTAACAGATATGTAATATTTGATGAATCATTTCTCATCAAATCAGATGTAGATGTAGATGTTTAAATGAAACAGGAAGAAGTACCCAAGTATCAACAGATTCAGTTTGAAACTAGTTCAAATACAGATGAAAGTGAACATGAACAAGTTTTTGAAGATGTTCATCAAGAGTTTCCTGCAGAGGAAGACGTGGTTGATGATAACAATCAACATAATGTGGATGAGAAACAAACTTTCCTAAGGAGGTCTATGCAGGTCAGATTTCCTCCAAGAAGGTATGATGATTTTGTTTCGTCAGTTTCTTTAAGTAATAATGATGACGAACCTTTGTGCTATCAGGAAATTGTGAAGGGTTCTAACAGTGATAAATGGAAATAAGAAATCAACGATTAAATGAAGGCATTAGAGAGGAATGCCACATGGGACCTGGTAGAACTTCCAAGAGACAGAAAAACTGTAGGTTGCAAGTGGGTCTACAAGATGAACAAGGGTGTTGATGATAAGGTGGAAAGGTACAAAGCAAGGCTAGTTGTGAAAGGATATTCTCAAAAAGAAGGTATTGACTTTCATGATATTTTTTCACCAGTTGTTAAGATTGTTTCAATTCGATGTGTGTTAGCATTGGTTGTTTTACTTGATTTGGAGTTGGAGTAGCTAGATGTTAAGATTGTTTCTTACATGGATATTTGAATGCGGAGATCTACATGGAACAACCTGAAGGGTCCATTCAAAATCGCAGCAAGAAATTTGTTTGCAGGCTCAATAAATCATTGTATGGTCTGAGGCAGTGGCCCAGACAATGGTACAAGAAATTTGGCTCCTTCATGGTGAGCCAAAATTATACAAGGAGTGAGTATGATCATTGTGTCTAATTTAAGAAATTAAATAATGACATATTCATTATCTTAGTATTGTATGTTGACGATATGCCTTTAGTAAGAAAAATCATAACTGAGATCAATAGGTCAAAGGCTCAAATGGCTAGGACGTTCGATATGAAAGATCTAGGAGCAACAAGGCATATTTTGGGCATGGAGATATTCAGAGATGGGAGGAATGGTAATCTTTGGTTGTCACAACAAAAGTATGTTGAGAAGATACTTTTGAGGTTTGATATGAGCGATGTGAAACCAGTTTCAATCCCTTTGGCTTCCCATTTTAAGCTTTCTTCAAGTTTATGTCCTAGTACAAAAGAAGAAAAGGAATATATGTCTCGAATACCATATGCTAAGGCAGTAAGAAGTTTAATTATGCGATGGTTAGTACAAGGCCAGACATTTCACATGCAGTTGGGGTTGTCAGCAGGTATATGGAAAATCCAGGTAAAGAGCATTGGGAAACAGTGAAATGGGTGCTTTGGTATTTGAGAGGTACAAGGGATTATTGTATCACTTCTAACAATGGTTGTGAATTAGTTTGTGGATATGTTGATTCTGATTTTGTAGGTGATTTGGGCAAGAGAAGGTTGACTTTAGGGTATTTCTTTACTCTTGAATGTGGAGCTATTAGTTGGATGTCAAAGCTACAGAACATTTTTTCTTTATCCACTACAGAAGCAAAATGCGTAGTTGCTTCACATGCTTGCAAAGAGGGAGTTTGGTTGAAAGGTTTGTTTGGTGAGTTTGGAAGGATGCAGGACAAAGTAAAGTTACTCTGTGATATTCAAAGTGCTATTCACTTGGCTAAGAATCCAACCTACCATAGTAAAACAAAACATATACCTATCAAATACCATTTTGTAAGAGAGGTCATTGATGAACGTGGAGTTTCTCTTGAGAAAGTGCATACAAAAGAGAACTGCGCAGACATGTTCACAAAACCAATACTGTTAGTGGCTACAATGATGCTTGGCTTCTCTTGTCTTGCAGAAAAGGTGATGAACAAAAGAAGGAGAAAGGTATCAGGTTAATTGTTGTCAAGGTGGAGATTGTTAAACGGTGACAACGAATTCCCAGGATTAGGATTTTAGATCCTATAATTCAGTATTTGTTGTAACTAATGAGACCAAGTTAGATTTGGATATGACTGCATTAAATAAATTAGTTTCATGTGTAGATTAATATAAATTCGTGTATGCCCATAGAGGCTGATAGAGTGAGGGAGATATGTTGAAGAAGTCTGTTGTAATCTCCATGATCTGAATAATAAGACAATTGATGCCTTTGCTTGGTGTACGTAGCCCAAATCTTAGGTGAACCACGTAAATCTATGTGTTTTTTAATTCTGTGTGACTATGCTTGGCTTATGATATTTTTGTTTCCGCATTTACAAATATAACACACAAAATGAGGCTCCCCGGATAGGGGAAAAATGGTTTAATGCTCCGTCTATTCATGTTGGCTCCTTGGTTCCTCATGTAGCTGAGCTTACTCGTAAGGAAATAAGATCCCATCCTTCAAAATTCTCTTCAACACAATTGGGGGATGTGATTCCGTATAGGGAAGGAAAGGATAACAAAAGCATTGGAAGTGGTAGGAACAAAACTTTTGGAGAAGCAACAAAGAATAATCTGAAAGACAAAACCCTAAAAGTAAGGATAAATCCCTAGTCGGAGAATTCTTCTACATCAAGATGTTGAAGGCTCGCTTTAAACAATGAATCTAGACCTTTTGGAAACCATTAGTATATGCTTTCACTTTTTATAAAAAGATATCTTCTTAAAATTCTAGAGTCCTGGATTATTTTCAGAGTGTCAATGCTTAAGAGGTGGACTCCAGGTTTTAACCCTTTTACATAAAATTTCTCAAAGGGGTGTTAATGCTTAAGAGGCGGACTCTGGGTTTTAACCTTTATACATAAACTTTCTCAAAATGTTTTGTATGGTTACTTCTACCTGATTTTCCTATCGAGTTTTGGGAGGAAAACGTATTTGATGAAATTGCAAATATGATAGGAAAATTTGTTTTATTTGATGAGAAGGCTCTTACATGGAACAATAAATGAATTGTGTGGATTCTGGTGGAGGTAGATTTGGACTTGGGGTTGCCTGTTGAAATAGAAATTCTTACAGACGATAGATCCTTTATTCAAATTTTGGATTATTGGAGAGAACCTTTTCAATGCCATTACTGTAGACAGACGGGCCACATAAAAGAAAATTGCCCAGAACTGAAGAAAGAAGTAGGGTCCAAGGAAGGAGATCTGAATCAGCTTTGGAAAAAGACCCTCCACAGTTAGAATATAATACGCATTGTGGGTTTGAGTAGGATTATTTTTTATCTAAGATGAAAATCTTTTTCCCTTCCTTTTTCAATTCACTTTCTAAAATGACATTGATTCGTTGTTGAAACATGGGGATTGGATTGTTGAAATTTTTGGAGGGTTCTGGTAATTAGTGATGAAGAATTTCAAGAATCCTTTAGGGTTATCATTGGAAAGAAGTGATGGAGAGGAACCTATGATTGAGCAGTATGTTAACCCTGTGGATTTCCAAACTCCTAAAATTTCAATGGATGCAACTTGTCATAATGTTCATGAAAAGGAGTCGAATTTTCCTTTGTCTAATCAATGTCATGGGTTACAGGGTAAGCCTTTGGGTTCTTTGGATGGTTATATCGAGCCTATGACTCTTTTATCTGAACATAGGGTTGATAAGATTATTTCTTATAAGGAGTTGTTGGAAAATGAAGGTCTCTGTAAAGACAAAACACCTTCTTACAAAGATATTTTAACTAAGACCCCTCTAGAAATAAGCAATAAATTTGAGCCTTTGAAAGAAGGGAGGTCAAATGTTACCATTTAGAAGAAATCCTCATAGAAAACTTACAAAAATCCCCCTAAAATTATTGAAGGAGGCTTGGAACCTTTCTTTTCTTCTGATTTGCCTCTCCAAGATGGCCTGGATCCTTTTTCAGTTCCTTCTTCTTCTCCTAGAGAACTTAGAGCTCGACTGCCCGAAGAAGCTTTTCTTAAATGATTTTATTTTCTTTAAACTTGTGTGGGGTAGGGGGTGCCCCAAAGCTATTAACCTTGAGAAGGTTAATATATTCAGTGAGCCCTGACATTATATTCTTTCAAGAAACTATGGTGGAGAGTGAGAAAGCAAAATATTTTTTCCTCAAATGTTTCCCTAGTTGGAATTGTGTTGCAGTCAATTCATGTGGATAGTCATGAAGTTTGGTTTCAGGATGGAATCCTTTAAAAGAAGTTCTAAATGATTATGACACTAGTGTTGGTATTATTTTGGAAGGTCGCCTCCAAGATGTATCTATTCCAGTCAAACTTTTGAATTGTTATGGGCCTTATAAGGATAGACCCTTTTTTTGGAAAAAATTGGAAGATTGTGGTTTTCTCAGGGAAGAAGGTTTAATTATTTGGGAAGATTTAAACTTTACGATTTCTTCTAGAGAGATTTGGGGAGAACATGCAAGATTGGACCCTCTTGTTGATTATTTCTCCTCTTTTCTCTCTACAACCGGTCTGGTAGATGTACAACCAATCATCATGGGGCCTACTTGGAGAAATGGGCGTTCTGTCTCTGCTAGAATTTCAAAAAGGCTTGATAGGTTTTTGATTAATGAATATTTGTTGGTAAGCTTGGTGATCCGAAAATATCTTTTACACGACTATGGTTGAGTTATTAAGCATGTGTTGACTAACCAATTAGGAATCTTAAAGAAAGAGGAAGACATATAGAAGAAATGTGAAAACCATATAAACATGTACATAACTGAAATGAAGCATAAAACAACAGGAAACCATAACACCAATGTGATAACAGAGTTCGACAGTCTCGCCTACATCTCCAGGCCTTTGTCTCAGTGGGTGAGGCTTTCTTATTTTTGTTAAAAGATAAATAAGTACATCACAATAGTTCCATAAGGTTACAAAATTGATGTGGTATTGTTCTACTAGATCTCAAGAACCCAACAGAAGAAATGACACTCAAATAAGATGACCGGAGCTCCCAGAAATGGCCCACAAAGGTGCGCTCCTCAACAACTTCCGTGCATAAAAATGGCTTTGTCTTGGAAAATCTTCAGCATAAACCTGCTTTGAATCTCCTTTCATGGCCTCAAGAAGTTCTGGTTTATATAGATCTGAAGTTGGTAACCATCTCCCAACTTGCTCCCAAGATCTGGCCTCAAAAAGGTCCCAATATCCCACAATATTGGCCAAAAATCTCGAAAACTGCCCAAAAAATAATCAGGCTTCTTCAAGATACAACCTGAGAAGGACTCCTTGAGAGATAACAAATTGGCATCGTTGCCGGGGAGAGGATATTGAAGCTCATCATTCCTAGGAGACGACATAGAGCTGATCCTTGATGATAGACAAGGATTAGACATTACATTGGTTGTAATCATCTATCTGGCAACTCCACAAGTTCATCCTCGCTCCGAAGAGAATCAATACTAGGGCGAATCCACAAGAATCACCTGTCACACTAGTAGTCCATCCAGAACTGATTCTCAGAAGAGGAAGAGCATTTCAATGTCAGACTTCAAAATCATGTACTAAAATTATTCTTGTTTCTCATTCTAAGAAATCAATAGCAGAAAACACTGAATCTTCTTCCTCTAATATTGTCAGTGAAAGATCAACCGTAACAGCTGCAGAAGAATCAATTGTTGAAAATGTTTCTATAGAAGAACAAATTGTTTCTTATCAAGAGGAAAATGCCATTGTAGAAGAAGTGATAGGCTCTAATTTGGTTGAAGAAGCATCTAAGACTTTAGAAAGAAATCACAACTTCTCATCTCTTGAGTCCTTTCACTCACAACAGGAAGAAGACCATATAAATATTCACACTAACCTTCTTGCTGTAGAACATATTCTTCAGAAACTGTCTGCTAAAGGTGAAGAAAAATTGGTTGAACAACTTCCAAATTTATATATAGCCTCATATCAAACTTCTTTCCCATCAGAAAGTTCCCCCCATTTTCAATTAAATCCCCCTAGTGTTGAAGAATCTGATAAAAGTCTATCACCTCTCTCACCAATAATCATTATGGCTGCACCTACTCCATTGATCAAAATGCAACGAATTCTAGATGCTAGATATCCACCTCTTGTTTTGCAAAATCCACCTCTAACCATGCCTACTAGTGATTACCAAAAATATATGCCAAAATTCACAGGAGAGGGAGATGTAATTGCAGAGGAACATATGGAATCTTTCTATAGCTGTGCTGAGAAATTAAGCATAGAAGATGTTGATGTCTGGACCAGAGTCTTTGTCCAGAGCTTGGCTGGTCATGCTAGGAAGTGGTTCAAGGAAATTCCTGCTGGTTCTATAGCTGGAATAGAAGAGTTGGATAATATGTTTTTAAAACACTAGGAAGATAGGAGAGATTTCTTGTACTATATCACAGAGTTTGGAAACCTTAAGAAAGAAAATGGTGAATTTGTGTCTGATTTCACCAAGAGATTCAACCGAATGTATAGTAAAATACCTGCAGAAATTAAACCTACAGAGACTTCTGCCCAAATCACTTATGCCAACTCATTTGACTCTGAATTCTGTTTTCTTCTAAGAGAGAGAAGGTCTGCTACACTTTCCTTGATGCAAGATGTTTCCCTTGAAGTTGAGTCAAATATCTTAGCTTCTCATAAGTTAAAGGGAAATGTTGATAGAAAAAGGAAGAAGGAAGAAGCCTCTTCCTCATCAATTCCAAATCCCAAGATAGACAAATTGGATAATATGCTAGATTCATTAACCTCATAAATGTCCAAGCTAAAGATTGAAAATAAGCAGCCTGCCAAGGGAAAAGGATCTTATGAATACCCTCACAGAAATCCAAATCAGAATCCTAATACTTTCAGGAGGAATAACCAACAAGCACAGATCTTGAGAAGAGAGAGAAATCCCACAGAAGATCAGAAGATAAGATCCACTCTCCAAAATACTGTGATGGATGAAGATGAAGATGATTTTCAAGAAGAAGAAGATAACATTCACTGCGTTGGAGATGATGCATAGAAATCTTATCTAACACAACATGATTATGAAGAGGCATTAATGAATGAATGGATAAATGAAAATTCTGTTGATAATGGTGTTTTTCAAACTGATGATGGGAACAAATACAATTTAAGATCTAAGTACAACACTGCCAGACAGAGTGCATCAGTTCCTCCCAAGAAGACTGCTGCTCCTGCCAAGCAACAAATTAAAATATATCAGAGTCCTAATGACCAGTAGATTGCTTTGAAAGCCCCTTCAAATGAGAATACACCAATTCCTCCTAAGAAGACTGTTGCCCCTGCCAAGCAACAAACTCAAAAATATCAGATCCCTAATGATCAACAGAGTGCTTTGAAAGCTCCTTCCAATGAGATAAAATTTTCTGACAAAACTTCTTATTCTTTCAATTTTGAAGCTGAGATACAGAAAATCAAAATCCCCATCCCTTTGGTTGAGTTAATGAAAAGTGAATCGTTTAAAAAAGATATTCTCAAGACTCTTGATCCCAAATCCATATCTTCCTCTACTGATATTCTTAATATATATATTGACAAGCCCACCATTGTCTTAGTTCAAATGATAGAGGATAGAGATGAAAGTTGTCCACCTTTTTATATCTCTCTGAACATTCATGACAAAACATTGCATAACTTCCTGCTAGACTCTGGAGCCTCTCACAATCTAATGCCAAAGGCATTTATGGATGAACTTGGATTAGAAGTTACTAAAACTTACCATGATCTTTTCTCATTTGACTTTAGAAAAGTTAAATGTCTCGGGTTGATCAAAGATTTGCCATTAACTTTAACTCAAGCATCTATGAAAACCATGGTCATGGATGTAGTTGAAGCATATATTCCACCTAAATTTGGATGTTTGTTATCAAGATCATGGATGAAGAGGTTAGGAGGAACTCTTCAAATGGACCTCTCATACGCTACTATCCCTGTTTTTGGAGGAGTAAACAAGAGAATATACAGAGATTCACATCTTGCCTACATTATCAGTGACGAAAAAAATCCAGCCAACCATCCTATTTACTCAGTTGACACAGGTATGGGATCTTGCATTTTACAGATTGATGATTCATTGTTGCTTAAAAAGCATGCAGTTCAATCCATAGAGGTAACAGAAGATGATCTATGGAGTATGTTCTTTGATGGGGCATGTACTAAAGAACTGTTGGAGCAGGGGTTGTATTGATTTCACCATCTAAAGAAACTACACATTTGTCATTCAAACTTGATTTCCAAGTCACAAATAATATTGCAGAATACGAGGCTTTGCTCTTAGGTTTGAATGTTGCAAAAGAGATGAAGATTAAGAGGTTGCAAGCATATGGAGATGCTGATTTAATCATTCAACATGTAAATAAGTCTTTCCAAGCCAAGCATGTGAGACTAAAAGCTTACAGAGACAAGGTTCTCAACGTGATTGCTGCGTTCACTGAATTCAAGATCTCATATATTCCTAGGGCCATGAATCAATTGGATGATTCATTGGCTGTTTTAGCTAGTACTTTTATACCTCCTTTGCCGCCAAAGCTGAATTATGAAATTCAGGTAAAGTACAGGCCTTCTTTACTTGATAATGTTAAATTCTGGAAAGTATTTGAGGATGATGCAGAGATAAGTAGGTTTTTAGGAGTGATAGATGAGTTTTCAGATTTACAGATTGATCAAGAAAATGAGCATGATGAAGAAACTCAAAAGCCTAAATTCAGAAATAAAATTGGAGCCCATGAAATTGTGCAGCTCTCTACCAGCCGTATCCCTAAAGGTTTGGTTCCTTTAGAGAGACTTTTCGATCATAATGATGTTTCCATCAAACTAGAAAAGAAGGAGGAAGATTCTGATGTGTTTCAGTTTAATGTAGCAAATGAAGAAAACCCCAAGTATGTTAATCTAGCTTCTCATTTGACTGATAAACATCAATCTGAATATGGTGAGTTGTTAAAGGAATTTTCTGATATATTTGCATGGCAGTATAGTGACTTGAAGACATACAATATAGATATTATACAACATAAAATTCCTTTGAACAAAGACACAAAACTTTTCAGACAGAAACTCAGATCATTCAGTCCAATGTTGTTGCCTATTATGGAGAAGGAAATGAAAAAAAAATGCTAGATGCCAAGATCATCATCCCTCTTAGATATTTTGAATGGATTGCCAACCTTGTTCCAGTTAGAAATAAAAATGGTGATATTAGAATCTGTGTAGACTCCAGGAATTTAAAAAAATTCTCTAAAAAAGATAACTACCCATGGCCTAAAATGGAACATATTCTGCAAAAAGTTTCAGGAGCTAGTGTCATGTCATTTATTGATGGTTTCTCTGGGTACAATCAAATTCTAGTCCATCCTGATGATAGAGAAAAATAATCTTTCACCACACCATGGGGTACATTCATGTACAAAAAAATGCCATTTGGATTGATGAATGCGGGAGCCACATTTCAGAGGGAAATCGACATTGCATTTGTGGGGGAAAAAGACAAATTTGTTTTGATTTACCTTGATGATATTACAATTTTTTCATACAACCATGAATATCACTTGTAGCATCTAAGAAAGACTTTATTGAAATGTAGAAAGTATGGCATTTCTTTAAATCGAAAGAAGTCTCATTTTGCACTCAGAGAAGGTAAGTTGCTTGGGCATATTGTGTCTGCGGATGGAGTGAAGATCGATCCAGCAAGAGTAGAGGCAATTCAAAAACTATCTCTCCCAAGATCCAAGAAAGATATCCAATCTTTCCTTGGAGCCATAAATTTCATCAGGAGATTTATTGCAAATTTTGCAGAGCTTACCAAATATATCACATGCATGTTGAGAAAGGATTCTGAAGTAAAGTGGATAGAGGAAGCTAGACATTCTTTTGAATCTATCAAAAAAGATATTATGACAGCCCCTGTCTTAATTAGCCCAAATTTTGAGAAATATTTT
>JASDQU010196197.1:9492-19585 GCA_032191745.1 Picea mariana | reverse complement strand
GGTTCCTTTTATTTAAAGGTAGATCAATAAGCTTAAACATGTCAAGTCATGAAGGAACTTCAACCAATAAAGCCCCTCTGTTCAATGAAACAAACTTTGCCTTCTGGAAAGTTAGGATGAAAACCTACATAATGGCTTTAGGTGCAGATGTCTGGGATGTGGTAGAGACTGGTTATGTAAAACCAGTTGTACTAGTTAATAAGGATGACAAGCTAGAATTCGGCTTCAACGCTAAGGCTATGAATGCTATTCTGAGTGGGCTTGCAAAAGTAGAATTTGTAAAAGTTATAAACTTAGAAACTGTCAAAGAAATGTGGGACAAACTCATTAGCAGTTATGAAGGTAATGAGAAGGTAAAGGATATCAAGCTTCAAACCTACAGATTACAATTTGAACAGCTAAAGATGAAAGAAGATGAAATTGTTGGGAAGTACTTTATGAGAATCGAAGAACTAGTGAATGCCATGAAGAGTCTTGGTGAGAAGTTTGAAGACGTAGTTTTAGTCCAGAGGATTTTAAGATCCTTGCCAGATAGGTTCAACCCAAAGGTCTCTGCTATAGAAGAATTAATGATCTAAAAACTTTGCCTTTTGATCAACTTCTAGGAACGTTGACTGCATATGAAATGAGGATAGGTAAAGATAAATCCACCTCCAAAGAAGCATCATTTAAAGCTGATAAGAATGAAGGTTCCGAGCCTGATGAAATTGAAGCAAAATTTGTGAGAAGACTAAATAAAGGATCAGGTAAGTACCAAGGCAAATTGCCCTTCAAATGTTTTAACTGTGGAAAGATAGGTCACTTGCATCTAAGTGTCCACACAAGAAGCAGGATCAGAATTCTGAAGGTGAAAAGAAGTTCAAACCCAAGAGATATGGTAAAAAAAAAAGTTTGTGTGTAAACAATGATGACTCTTCAGAAGACACAGATAGTGACTCCTCATGTGAAGATAAGGTTAATGAATTTATGCTTATGGCCCAAGAGGATTATGACAATAAAATAACAGGAAGTAATGTTGACGATGAAGAAGTTGTGGTTGACCTAGAAGGAGAATTGATCAGTGCTCTAGAAGAAATTGCTAGACTCAGATCTAAGAAGAAAAAGCAAAAACAATTGTTGATACAGTTTGAGAAAGACAATAAAGAACCTAATGAAGCCTTTGCCCTGATAAAAGTGGAATTAGAAGAGGCAAGGAAAATAGAGGACATTTTGAAACAACAGTTATCAGAAAAGAAGGCAAGATGTGAAGCCTTGAAAGAAGAGGTAGTAAAAACCAGAAAAGAGATGGAGAAGTTTAAAACACTGTATCTTCAAAACCTTCCAAGCATTAAAGCCACAACAGAACTAAATGACATTCTGAGCAAATAGAGATATTCGTTGTTGAAGACTGGTTTAGGTTATGTAAATGGTTCAAGCAGCAAACAACCAGAAAACAAAGAGCCAGTAAAGATGATCAAGTTTCAAGTCAGCAGACAATCAGACCATGAGAGTACTCTGTCACCTAAATCTAATAAAGACAAGATGATCCCTGATAAAAAACAAAGAGATCGGAAGATGGAGCAACAAATGCCAAGAAGAAGGCCATCCTTCAGGTACCAAAATTTATTTCATGGCTACTATTTTTACTATTCTAATTTTGGTCATAAGATTGTAAACTGTCAAATTAAGTTTAGAGAGATGCAACTGAGGAGGTCAAGAAATAGACAATCTTTACAACATAGAACCAAGAAGCCGATGAATAGACAACACAACACCAATCACTTTGACCTACTGAACAATGAGCTCGAATGTTATAACTTTCATAACTTTGGCCACAAAGCTGCAAACTGTCATTTGAAGAAGTACAAGGCAGATCCAAGGATAAATCATTTAGATAGAAATGTCAGCACATGGAAAAAGAAAGATAGTGAAAAATGTGGTCTAGTACTTTTAGCTCAAAAACAAAAAGACCCCTGGTATATAGACAGTGGATGTTCCAAGCACATGACTGGAGACAAGGATAAGTTTTTGTCTATAAGTAAAAGTAAAACAAGAAATGTAACCTTTGTAAATGACGAACCAGGTAAAATCCAGGGTAAAGGGATGGTGAGTTTGAGTAATGGTAAATGAAAATCCCAGGATGTTCTGCTTGTAGATAGGCTGAAACATAATTTGCTCAGTGTAAGTCAAATGTGTGACAAAGGATGTGAAGTGGTGTTCACTTCCAAGGATTGTAAGATAAAGTCTATAAACTCAGAACAAGTGGTGGCTAAAGGCATAAGGACAAAAAACAATGTATATGTGTTGAAAGAAGATAAAGAAGAGTGTCATATAAGCAAACATGATGAAAGCTGGTTATGGCATAGGATACTTGGACATCTAAACTTTGACCACTTAATCAAGCTCAAAAATCTTGAGGCAATAAAAGATCTTCCAAGAATATCAAAGACACGAGACTTTGTGTGTAAACCCTGCCAAGTAGGAAAGCTAACCAGGACACAGTTTAAATCCAAGAGCTCTACTTCAACAGATAAACCACTCCAATTAGTTCATATGGATTTATGTGGACCATCAAGACGGGAAGGCATAGGGAAGGAAAACTACTTTATTTTGATCATTGATGATTACTCCAGACTTACTTGGGTTGCTTTTCTCAAAGAAAAAGCTGAAGCATTTGAGAAATTTAAAATATTTAAAGCTTTAACTGAGAATCAAACAGGCAAGAGGTTAAAGGTAGTAAGATCAGACAGGGGAGGAGAATTTATGTCAAGTGATTTCAAAGAATTTTGTGATAAACATGGGATCAAAAGGGAATACACAATCCCAGGAACTCCACAACAAAATGGAGTAGTTGAGAGGCAAAACAGTTCAGCAAATAGCCAAGTCAATGATGAATGAGAAGAACATTGGTCAAACTTACTGGGTGGAGGCAATACACACAACAATCCATATTCTTAACAAGGCCCACCTCAGACCACATAGTGACAAGACACCTTATGAACTATGGTATGGAAGACCTGCTTCAATCAAACACTTCAAAGTCTGCTACATAAAGAATAATAATGAAAACCTTGGCAAGTATGATGACAGGGCTGATGAAGGCATCTTCTTAGGATATGCTACCAATAGTAAAGGATATATATGCTTTAATAAAAGATTGTATAAATTAGTTGATTGCATTGACTTAAAGGTTGATGAAGGAGTCACAGAAAGAGAGCTGAGCAATATTGAGCCTACTACAGAGGACATAGTTGAAACTAAAGATGAGCAGGTCCAAGAATTGAATGGAGAAGAGACACCCAGACAAGAAGAGTCGGGACAACAATCAACATCAAATCCTTCCTCCAGAATTACTCAAAAGAATCATCTTGAAAGTCAGATAATTGGTGAGAAAGACAAAGGTGTACAAACCAAGAGAAGGATAATCAAAGACATCGAGCAATCACATATGGCCTTCATATCCATGGTGGAACCCAAGAACTTCAATGAAGCCAATGAAGATGTAAATTGGTTAAAATCAATGAATGAGGAATTAGACCAGATTGAAAATAATGACACTTGGGAACTCGTTCCTAGGCCAACAAATAAAAATGTAATAGGATCCAAATGGGTCTACAAAAATAAGATGAATGAGCAAGCAAATATTGTAAGAAATAAGGCTAGATTGGTCTGCAAAGGATATGTTCAAATAGAAGGACTGGACTTTGATGAAACATTTGTGCCTGTAGCAAGATTAGAAGCTATTAGAATGTTTCTTGCCTATGCTTGTCATAAACATTTTAAAATCTATCAAATGGATGTCAAGTCAGCTTTTCTAAATGGAGATCTAAGAGAATAAGTCTATATGGAACAACCAGAGGGTTTCCAACTGTCAGATAACCCTGACTTTGTCTGCAAGCTAAAGAAATCCCTATATGGGTTGAAACAAGCTCCTCGTGCCTGATATCACAATCTGGATACGTATCTACAAGACAAAGGGTTCAAGAGAAGAACAGTTGACAACAATCTATATATCAAAACAAAAGGTAATGATTTGCTCATTGTGTTGGTCTATGTAGATGTCATCATCTTCGGTAGTAATAATTCTTCATTGGTAAAATGGTTTGCTTTTGTCATGTAGTCTGAATTTGAAAGGTCTATGATAGGGGAATTGTCATTTTTCCATGGCCTACAAATTACTCAGAGGTCTGAAGGAATATTTATTTCTCAAGAAAAATATCTAAGAGACATGTTGAAAAGATTTCAAATGGAAGATTCTAAACCTATGAGCACACCTATGGTCATTGGATGTAAGTTAAGCAAGGATGATGATTCAGCTGATGTTGATCAGAGTTCATATAGGTCTATGATAAGTAGCCTATTTTACATCACAACATCCTGTCAAGATATAATGCATGTTGTTGGAATGGTAGGAAGATATCAGGCCGCACCTAAACAAAGTCATTTGTTAGTTGGCAAAAGAATATTCAGATACTTGAAAGGGACAATGGACTATGGCCTATGGTATCCTAGGAATCAGAATTTTCAAATATCAGTCTATTCAGATGTTGATTGGGCTAACTACGTGGATGAAAGAAAAAGCACGAGTGGAGGTGCATTCTTCTTAGGAGATTCCCTTGTATCATGGTTGAGCAAGAAACAAGGTTCAATTTCCTTATCGACTACATAAGTTGAATACATTGCAGCTGCCACCTGTTGTACTCAAGTATTATGGATGATTCAGACACTTGCAGACTTGGAGATAAAGTGTATTGCACTGATCCCAATTCATTGTGATAATACCAGTGCAATCAATCTATCAAAGAACCCTGTGTTTCACTCCAAGACCAAGCATATACCCATCAAGTATCACTTCTTGAGGGAACAAGTGACCAACACTGTTGTTTATTTGCATTATATTCCTTCCAAAAATCAAATTGTTGATATCTTCACTAAACCACTTGCAAAAGCTCAATTTGAGTATCTACGCAAGAAGTTGGGCGTGAACCCATTATTAACCTAAGAAGGTCCATCCTGTCAAGGGGAGTATGTATTGGTTGAATATCTGATACCTCCGACAAGTACTGCAACAGCACAGGGGGAGCATTTTTTCTTTGACATTGATGTCAAAGGGGAAGATTAGGAGTGGTCCAGATGCTACAGTTGGAGATCCCGGATGCTACAGTTGGAGATCTAAGTAGAACAGTGCAGTCGTTTAGGGTTGCCTTCAATGCCAAAGGGGGAGATTGTTCACATGTTTACTGGCAGAGTGTGTTTGTCATTGATGGCAAGAACAACAACGATGTTGGCAGGTTTAGAGGTAGAGTGTGCATGGTAAGAACGACAGCGACGATGGCATGTTTACAGGCAAGAACAGCAGAGAACCAAAGCTCGAGAGACCAGAAGTTGAGAAAGGAAGAATGTGTCAGGTTGGCACCAGAAGTCTTTTGGGAAGACGCAGACGAGCAAGCTTGAGAAGCTCACAAGAGATCGATCAGAGTTGCACGCAGATAGTGTAGAGTTGCACGCAGAGCACAAGTGTGTGCTAGGGCCAAAGGCAACTTTTTCCAAAGCTTAGGAGAGATAATGTTCTGAGACGCGTAGACGAGATCCCATACATCAAGGCTCGCAGAAGGATCAAAGGTCACAGAACCTTTGACACTTAGAAATTCTTCCAAGTCGGGAGGATGCATAAGCTCAGGAGGAGGAGCGATAGTGGTCGTTGCATCACCAATCCTAAATACCCGATGATCGTCAGATCAGAGTCCAGACAGGAGGAGTGCACAGAAGAGGAGATTGGATCTCAGTCGTCGAATCGAAGCACGTAGGACTAGCAACCGTTGGATCCAGTATAACTACGAAGAGGATAATGGCCAAGAGCCATCCTCGAACTCGCGATATGCGAAGTTGCGAAATGATCTGAGCCGTTGGATCCAAAGGACACATGGCGAGAGATCAACATTTCGCCGACTCGCGAGCTGGAGAGGTCAAAGGTGAGAGTTGTAGGAACTCATGATATGCGAAATCACGAAATGATCTGAGCAGTTGGATCTAGAGGACACGTGGAGAGAGATCAACATTTCGTTAACTCGCGAGCTGGAGAAGTCAAAGGTGAGAGTTGTAGGAACTCGCGATATGCGAAGTCACGAAATGATCTGGGTCGTCGGATCACTGAGAGATCTCAACCGTTGATCTTATATGAAGCATTTCAGAGTTTCGCGAGTTGGGAGTTTTGAGGCAACTAATAGCAGGAACTCGCAATATGCGAAGTCGCGAAATGATCTGGGTCGTCGGATCACCGAGAGATCTCGACCGTTGATCTGATATGAAGCATTTCAGAGTTTCGCGAGTTGGGAGTTTCGAGGCAACTCATAACAAGAGTTCGTGATATGCGAAATCGCGACACACCCCTCTTGCTTGTCTCCTGGTCATAGCTGGTGGTCACATTGATGAAGGTTGAGAGAGGAACTAGCACGTCGCTAGGCTTTACAATGGAGATCGTCGAAATCGCCAAATTCTTTTTCGAATAGGGTTGTGGTCGCAGCCAGTGGTCGCATCAACAGAAGAGAAGGGAAGGAGCTAGCGTTGCTAGGTTCCACCTCCACAGACTTGAGAGGAAAGATCTGAACTGTTCGTTCAAGAGCACCGTCAAGATCGTGAGATCGACGGTTGTGCTCCATTGCGAGGCCAGAACATGCTCGGGCCTTAATTTCTCATGAGAGGGTCGCAATTGAAACCACGGTTTTGGAGAAAGGATGTGTGGAGGCTCGTAGTGAATTGCGGGGTGAAAAGCGGGTTGCCCTCAAAACCGCCTATGGACGTGCCTGCAATCGTGTGGTCACGTGAAGTTCACAGCCCAAAGTTATATCGTGAAAAAGGAGCTAGTGCTCACTAAATGGAGCTTGGGAAGCACCTTTTGAATAGGCATTTGGTCACCGCCAGAGGTCACATGAAGGAAAGGGCTTAAAAGCCAAAGAATCCATAATTGACTGGTTGTAACTGCTAGAACAAAGTGATTACACCGGCCAGAGAACTTGAGGAGCTGGAGGGTGATCGCCAAAGAAGCTTAAGAGTCTCAAGGTAACTGCCAGTGGAATGAAGACTCATCATAGAGACAATTGACAGATTGAAAAGTGTAGAAGTTTATAACTGCAACAGAGAGGATAAGCTCGACTGTGACAGAGTAGACGAAGAGTCGCACTGCCAGAGAAGGCAAAGAATCTCAGCATAATGCTCAGTGATGATAAACGCATGGAGCTAACCGCCAGGGAAAATGAAGAGTTGCCATGATGATCAGGAGATGACTTGACGTGAGAAAATCATGCAAAACAGAGAAGTGAAGTGATTCTGTTGTCGAGCTATGCAAGAGTGAGGCAGCGCTGCAGTGAACAACTTGTAGGGAAAAACAGTGACGCTTTAAAGAGCATGCAATGGCATAGCGCATGAAGTATGCAGTTGGTGCACAGAGAATATAAAAACGCAGAACAAAGAAGAGAGTTGTTGTTGTTGTTGAGTGTGATTGATGCGGGTAGAATCATGCGGTGTGCAGGAGCTAAAGTGTAGAAGAAGCAAGGAACAGAAACACATATCTGAGAGAAGAACAAAAAGCGCAACAGACACGAGAGAGACATTGATGCAAGCAGAGAAGAGAAATGTAGGATGAGATTGGTAAGCCATAAATAAATGTTGTATCACTATGATAAAGTTGGAAAAGACAAATATTTATATTTCAGGGTGGTAGAGAGGTGCTAGGGAGGATTAGTGTCCTCAGAGTTTCAAGTGGGTGCTTGAACACAGGGAGTTGTAGCTTCCATCTAGTTGCAGCCATAAAAACCAAGGTAGCAGGGTGGTGCAAGGGAGAACTGTTGTTCTCTGTTATACATGTCGGTGCATTTGTGACTGGAAGTTGGTGCTTCCATCCAGTTGGTGCTGGAACACTTAGAGAGTTGGTGCTTCCATCCAGTTGGTGCTGGAACACTTAGGGAGTTGGTACTTCCTTCTAGTGGGTGCTAGAGAAACCAGGGAGTTGGTGCTTCCTTCTAGTGGGTGCTAGAGAAACCAGAGAGTTGGTGCTCTCAACAAGTTGAAGCTTGCAAAACAGAGGTTGTAGTCTCACAATGAGTTGGTGCTCATAATAATGATAATGTACAGAAAATAAAGATTACTTATCATATCGAGAAGAAGAGGTTTTTCCCTTTATGGGTTTCCTTAGGAAATATCTATCTTTGTGTATTTCATGTGTGTGATTGATGTTTAATATTCTATTGCTTACTTCCCTGCATCATTGTGATCGTCATTGAGTGTTCTATGAAGAGTTTCAAATGGGCATAATTGTTTAAGCACAGTAACAACTGATTCACCCCCCCCTCTCAGTTGTCCAACAGTTGTGCTCCCAACAGAGGAAAGGCTCGTTTCTATGAGGATATGATAGGGTGTATTGCCTTTAATTTTGAGATTTTAAGTTATAAAATTCTTTTGGATCTGTACTATAAGAGCCCAACTTACAATGGTTTATGTGGCATCACCCCCACTTACTTTTGGTCAATTTTTTATGCCTTTGATAGTAAACCACTATCATGTAGCCATATTGACCCAAGGATTAAATAACCAAACAATATCAATGAAGAATATCAAATCAAAGTCGCTACCATAAAGGATCACACACAAAAAAGACAACAACGAGGACAATCTAACCATCAAAGATTGTCTTGGAATCCAAAATTTTCAAAAAAATCATAGATCCTTGGCCATCAACACAACCACCAGTGTCACAAAATGCGCCACATTTCGACAACCAAAAATGTCACACAATGCACCACATTTCTAGAAGAATTTCCATAAAGAAAAATAGCATCAAATATTCACCACAATCTATAGATTGAATACATCATGGTTTTCAACTCTCATTATTAAGCCATCAATCGACAATGCAATTCTTAGACCTCCATCATCTTCGAGCAAAGCCCTAAATTTTAAACTCTTGACCAACACTAATAATTACATCATTGTGCAACTAAAATAGGGCATCATTATTCAAATAACATCATAAATTTTAAAAGAGGGCATCATTATTCAAATAACATCATAAATTGTAAAGGAAGGTATCATTAATGAAGAAAAAATACCAATTAGAAGTTCATACACCTACCACATGCTTATGGACCAACCATGGAACACTCATATAAAGAAGCTTATACACATGAAGGGAAGGATTTGTGAAACTGTGATTGAAATCAATTAATGATTTTACTAAAAATGCTAGTTTAAGATTGTAAAAAGGATTTGAGAAACTATGATTGAAATCAATTAATGAATTTACAGAAAATGTTAGTTTAAGATTGTAAAAAAATTCCATTTTGAGAGAAGTTTGACTAGTTACAATGTGAAATAGCAATTATCAACAAAACAATCAAGGTCTCAAGGAAATATAGCGAAACGATGATAAATAATTGTCCAAAAAAGATGAATTTCTTGCCTAAGGAATTATGGTCAAAGCCTACTTGCACATGTCAAAAAGTTAAAGAACAAGCAAAATACACAACAAAACGTCAAGAAACAACTCATTTATAGAGACATGTCCACTGACTTAGGTGAACCAACAATATATTCAAAAGTTGGGGGGCGAATTGTAGATAGGAGAACCATCACAAATGAAGTTAGAAATGGACAAACAAATGTCACTAATAATGAAAAAGTGTTCACCATCACAAAAGCCAAGCCACTAATCAACAATGAAACACATATAGATCCAATGATAGTTGAAGGTACATCGGCCACCACTAACAAAATCTTATCTCCACGTAGAGACACTGACACCCAATGAACAATAAAACATCAGTGTTTGATTTTCGTATATCAACAAAATGTTCAACTATTAATCCTTATAATCACCCTAATCAATTGTCCCATTGTACAATATCAAAGAATCAAATCAAGGTGGACTAACCCCCCTCAATGCGACAACTTTGTTCTAAACTTCGAAGGCCCTACAATGCTCTTTCCTCAACCATGCAACATCAAGAGTAGTTGAAGTGAAGTTCACACCGGAATGCCAAGTGAGGTTCACACTGGAATGACCTTTCTCCCAGCAATGCTTTGAGGACAAAGTATCCTCCATGGGGGAGGATATGTAAAT
>JASDQU010196196.1:1476-19113 GCA_032191745.1 Picea mariana | reverse complement strand
TCCTCCATTCAAATTCGTTGTAGCATCCTCTCTTATCGCTGTGGCATCTTTTCTGTTCACTGTAGTGTCTCCTCTATGCAATTTCGTTGTGGCATCCTCTCTTATTGTTGTAGCATCATCCACGTTCGTTGTAGTGTCTTCTCCATGTAATTTCGTTATAGTATCCTCTCTTATCTATGTAGCATTCTCTCCATTTGCTGTAGCGTCCATTTCATGCAAAATCGTTGTAGATAACATGTTCGTCGTTAGCATCATCCTCTTGGAAAAGAACCATACCAACGGTGTAATCCGAAGCAGCAAGGTAAAGGAAATAATCGCGACTGTAATCGAGAGGAAAGAGAAGCGGGGCACGTGTTAGGGACAATTTCAAAGTTTCAAAATTATTGTTGGCGATGGTATCCCAGACGAACTCTGAACCCTTCTTAAGGAGCCGCGTAAATCCACGAGTGATCTCGGTGTAATTTGGGATAAAACGACGAAGAAAGTTTTCTTTCCCCTGCAAAATTTGTAACTAGCAAAGCGTAGAAGGAGGAGGGAGATTAAGGATTGCCTCAACCCTTAAAGGATCCACCCGGATCCCCTGACGTGACACGATAAAACCTAGAAGGAGGCCAGATTCCATGCAGAAAATGCACTTATGAGGATTCAAACGTAGATGGTAGAACCGACAGTGAATGAAAATGGCTCGGAGGTGGGTTGGGTGGTCGACTCGGTGCATTGAATGAGCGGGTAAATCGTCCAAATATGGTTGAACGATGTGCTTGATATCATGGAAAGCATAAGACATAGAGCGTTGAAACGTTGTGCCAGCGTTCCTAAGACCAAAAGGAAGGTTTCGATAGGCAAAAGTACCCCAAGGACAAATAAAAGTAGTCTTATGTTGATCCTCAGGAACAATGTTGATTTGATTATACCCGGAGAAACCATCCATCAGAGATAAGATTTCACTATCGACGCAATCATCGACAATCTGATCGACGAAGGGGGTAGGAAAGTTGTCTTTGCGACAAGCTTTGTTGATATCCCTATAATCAACGCATACATGAATTGTACCTTGTTTCTTGTTGATCAGGACAAGATTGGAAAATCGATTCTGTGAGAGCCACCAGATAAATAAAGCCAGCTTTCAGAAGTTTCTCAACTTTGATCTTGATAGTAGCCACTTTACGTGGGTGAACTGAATGAAGGCATTGCTAGACGGGTTTAGCGTCAGGGTATGTCTTTATCTCATGTATCACAATCTCAGGGTCGATACCTGACATTTCTTCGTAGCTCCAAGCGAAGATGTCACGAAACTCTTTGAAAAGGGATGTGTAGGTGATGACCTCGTCAGAAGAACACGAAGCTCTGATATGGACATTTTCAACGATTCTAGGTTTGACGAATATGTTGAGGGGAATCGTGGGTGAGATATTGCTTAAGTTCCCTTCGAAAAACACATCGTGTGTGGGCCCAAGAATGGTGGAGATGACAACAACAGTCGACAGGGTCAAAATCTATTGGTAGTTCTCAACGGGATGCTGCTCTAGAAAGAGGATGGAACGATGATGTCCATCATCCCAATGGGTGTCCTCCATGACATACATGATCATCTCGTCAGTGGGAAAAATGACATGAAAAGGATCGAGAGACAACTCACCAAGAGAGGGGGCAGAAGGTGTTGTCGATTGAATGGCCTGATAGGTGAATTCAACCAGACTTAATGGCATTTCGTCACCGTAACGAAGATGATCTCCAGGGTCAGGTACTATCCAGGGGTCATGAGACATATGAAGTTTGTGAATTGAGGTGGAGATCATGTTGATGGAAGCAACGGACGAGCGTGGAACATCAAGCAGTGGAATGGGGTAAGTACCCATTAACGAAGAGTCTTTGATAAGGCCTACATCGACGTTCTCATAACCCGGTGGGGTTTTAGCGATGAACGGTACATCGCCATTATGAGTATCGGAGTTAAAGAAGGCTAATTGGTCGACAGTGACAACCTTCCCTTGATGTGGGAAATGTACCACATGAAAAAGGTTCGACACAACTGTGTGCATGGAATCGATCTAGCTGTGGCAAAACAAAAGATTGTAATCAAGGGGAGCATCGAAGACTTCCACTTCAACTTGGACTATTTTGCCTTCTAGCGTGATAGGCAATGAAGGAAGGACACTGTAGGGCTTAAAACTGAAGCCATTGAAGGCTTTGAGAGTATTCTAGGATTCGTTCAAAGGGGGAGAGCCAATGGCTTTCCAGCAAGTAAGAGACATAACACACGTTGAGGCACCCACGTTAATAACGGTTCGACAAATGTTTTTGTCAGAGACAATCACTTGGATCCAGGACGCGAGTTGAGGAGGTAACCTTGGAATGTGATCTTCCAAGTCAAAGATTATTAAGTTGGTATCCTTTGGACCAATGCCACTGATAGCCTTCAATAGTGCCTTCCATTGTGTGGGACAACTTTGAAGGACTTCGAGGGCTGACATCGCAGAAGGTGCCTGGGCCAGATCTTCAACAATGCTGTAGTTTTGGGTAGCATGAGCATGAGGATTGAAAGCCGATTTCTAAACGATTCCCTTTGGGGGGGGTTGAAGAACTGTGTCGAGGTTCGGTCGTTCGAGATGAAGAGGAGCATTGGTAGGTGGAGTCATAGGAGAGGGTTTTACCGAGGAAGGAGGTAGATCATCAACCTTCTCTTTAGAGGGAGAATAATCTTTGGCGCGAGTAGTGAGTGCAATGCCCCTCTGCTTTGAATCGCAAGTACACATTAAGACATGAGACATAGTAGAAGATGAGGGTTGGTCATGAATGACCAACTGAGCCTGTTGTTGAGATGGAAAGGGTTGGGACAAAACGATCGGAGCAGGTGGCTTTGGAGCTCCTTGAAGGAACTTAGTGACTTTGGCGCGTCATGGAAAATTTTTCGTGTAGTGATCATCACCACAGATAAGACAAGGGTAACATGGTTTGCACTTATCCCGATCATCAACAGGGGTAGTTTTGGGTCACTCTACTTGAGAAGTATTTTTTTCCTCCTTATTCTTGCCCCTTCCCTTTTTGGATTTGTTTTTACCGGCAGGGGTAGATTGAACTGCATTTACCTCAGAAGTCTTGCCGGTGGGAGGGGCAGGAGACCGAGCATTTTAAACATTAGAAGAAGCAGGTTTGGGGTTTGTGCTGGAGGTGGAATGTGGTTGGGCCTGGAAAGAGCCAATCACACTGTCAGCGGCATGTGAAGCAGCTAGAGTAGTTGAAGTGCTGGAAGTAGAAGGACGAGGTAAGTCAGGTAGTAAATCGCAAAGGTTTCCCGTTTGTGAATAAATGAGGTCAAGATATTGAGCACGACTTATAGCCTGCTCTTCCGTGACTACACCACCCATGGAAATGTCACGACCGATGTCATTCACAAATGATTTTGTGAACCACTCTGCCAACAACTGAGCGGGGAGCTCTAGTTTAATGAGACGTCGTCTCCTTCACCACTCATGGATGTGATCAGATATATGAGTGGCTTTGTTCTGTTTGAAGGAAGTCAAAATCTCAGTCCCTGTGTCATAACGGATCGGTAACTGGTAGTGTGTGAGGAAAGCCATAGCTAGGGTGTTAAATTCAAAGAAGAAACCTTGTGGCAATTCTATATACCACTTTGCAGCAGAACCTGTGAGAGTTCGTTGAAAAAGATGTAAACAAATAGAGTCATCCATCAACGAGTTGGATGAGCACCAGAGGTGAAAAGTCATAACGTGATTGTTCGGGTCCTCTCTCGCTTTGTCGTCGAATTTAGGAATGTCTGATGGTAGCTTGGCTAGTATAGTTGGCCAGTAGGGAGAGTGAAGAATTGGATCATTTAAGATCCTTGACAAATCCAGAAGATCCAAAGTGGCGATAAAGTGTAACTGTCGATTCACCTGCGGGTACTGGTGGCTTTGGGGAGGAAGCCCCGTCGGCAAACCAGTAGGACCATAAGCAGTCTGCATAGAATGTGAAGACCCAAGAAGATTCGGTGGTGGTTGGAGAGGATAGTATCTCATGGGATTGTATCCTGGAATAGGAATGTGAGTTTGAGAAGTCGAGCCCCAAATAGGATTGAATGAACCTGGATAGGGTTGGCCCACACTAGGGGGTAGTATGGACGCAGCTGGAAACTGCTGCCCCCCAGTCGATAGAGGAGGATGTTGTATCAACTGATTCCAATACTGGGCCAATGATGGAGGTATATTTTGTCCATAAGGTGGGGTCGGTCCTCCGATCAAAGGTGGTGTTCCAATTAGGGGCAGTGTTCCAATTGGGGGTTGAGTTCCAATTGGGACTTGCGTTCCAATAGGAATTTGCCCGCTGAGAGGGGGTTGAGTCATACCACCTGGGTGAAATTGTCCACCAACGAGAATCTGGTAATTCGGTGTGAATGATGGAATAGTGCCACTAGAATAAGAACTACTAGTAGAAGATGAGGAGGGTCCTCCAAAAGGAAATTGAGGGAGTGTCAGAATAAAACTGGGAAGAGAGTGCCCAGAAGAAGAAGGACCACTAGGAGAACTAGATTGGGTGTGCGCAGGAATAGGAATGGAAGCATTCAATGCACGGTATCCAGGTGGTAGTGTGGGAGTCATGTTGGGCATATACGGTACACTGATGGGAGCGAGACTAACCGTAGTAAACCCGGTTGGAACACTCGTAGTATCTGTGTGATGGGCCATTTCGACAGGGACAGTAAAGCGATAGGCGATAGTAAACGGTACTGTCTCTAGACTAGAGATTGCAGAAATCACAGGTGGGGTGATTTCGAAAATCACAGGTGAACCTGAACCAAAAAGGTCCCGTCGAAAAATTCCCATAGACCAAAAAGGGCCTCGGTCCCCAGGTCCAGTCAGAGATCCAGAATACACAACAATTAAGTCTCTGGAAGAGTTTTCTCCCATAAAACGTCTCTCAGAATCGGGGTGAAGTCGAAAGTCCTCTCGAGTATTGGTGATTCGGAAATGTTAGAGAGAGTCAGTTCATTCCACTTTGGGCGTGGTGATGTCTGGGACTTCACGTGGCTGAGGAAAGCCTTCAGGGGATCTGGTAGGCAAGGGTTGAGAACCTTCCAGATGCTCTGGAGATAAACCCTGTATTCTACATGAACGACGTGGAGGAGCTATTGTAAATGAGTAACAAACTTCATGACGAAAATCATATAGTCAAATTTGGTAAACAAACAACATGCGCTAGTAAACTAAATCTAGAAAGAAACACCAAGCAAACAATACCTTCTAATTCTGGAGCCACTATTTGATGATGAAATCCAACGTCGCAACAACGAGATGAGAAGGGGCTGGGCTAGGGTGGAAAAGTTACGTTGACACCCTGCTTAATGGACTTACACCCTGGTGCAAGCTCCCACACATAATCGTGGGTATACCCTCCAAGGAGCCTGAGTGAGTTTGGTCAACGTCGATTTCAGGTACCGTGAAGACTTTCCCCTTCACAGTCACCTTGTGTAAGACCCTAGAAAGATTGGCCACTAAGGTTACCACTGACAACAATAAAGCCTGGGGGGACAGTCGATAGTCTGATCCACACGCAAGGGCAGGGTATCGAGCCTGAAATCAACTCAAAAGGCTTCCACTCATCATTGTGGGTATACCTCCAAGTGACCCCCGTAATATGTGCAATCTCTACACCGATATCAACAAAGCAGGGTGAGTAACTCTGCCAATATCAATGCGACCTCGTGTTTGACCCTTGTGTGAGAAGGGCTTCTCGGGACAAGATGGTGCAAATGGAATTTGACACTCCCTAACACAAGATGCTATTGTGTGTTTTGTGCTTTGGAGAGTGTATCTCTCTTCCTACTCCAAAGCGCTAGCCTAGCTAAATGTTGGTGTAATAGAGCCCTAGAAAAGAGTTACTGGGTAAATTTTACAATTGCATAGTGTTATTAAGAGTTGTTGTTTACTCAAAGGAAACGGAGATGAAACCGATGTCGTATAAGACTCTGACCCAATGATGCATGGAGAAGAATGAAATGTAGCAATTTTCATTCAATGAATCCTATGTATGGGAGGGAAAGAGAAGTTTTCTGGATCAAACTTGAACTACAATACACAATTTCCTTTAAAATTCAATTGCAACAAATCACGCAAGAATAACAATTCTCTATCGTTTCTTTTTCAATAATTTCAACAATTGATTTTCAATGTTTTTGAAAATGACAATGATTTTGAAAGAAAAACGTTTGTTTACTTTTCAAAAAGGACCTACACCCTGATGGTGAGAGTGCAGAAAATCAAAAAACAATGAACAAGCAATAGATAAAAAAATCCAAACCACTCTTTCAATGAAAAAAAAATAATGAGCAAACCAAACTAGTCTGTTCAATTGCATAAGAAAAGTGATCTTTCAAACAATAAGAAAATGATAAAGACCAAAAAACTCAACTTTCAACCGATCACCGGTCCTTAACCAATCAATCACACTCAGATTCCAAAATCAGAGAGTATAGCTTTGCCAAGAAAAGTCAAGAAATGAAAGTCAAGAACAAGTGACAGGAAGAGCCTTTGAAATCCTAAGACTATTCGTGCACGAAAAACGAAGACAAGAAGAACATCAATCAATGGTCCAAGAAACCTTTTTTAGGCATCTAAACTGATCTGGGCAATTCAAGATGCAAAAACTCAAATCCAAAACTTTGAAAAAATGAGTTCGTAGGCTGGAAATATTACATAGTGCGAGACTTAGTGATTCTCGCAGGTGGTCTTTGAGTAGAGTGCGAGAAACTCGCACTGAACCTAAAAGAAGGGTGCGAACCCTATAGATTCTCACAAGTTACTATGAAGTGCAGTGCGAGAATGTCTGAAACTAGTCAAATTTTTGGAAAAAGACACAAAATTTGAAGAGGCCTCTGGACCCAGGGGGTCTATCAGGGTATCCTGAAGACTCAGAGATTGATAGGAATGGAGAAGGGTAAGGCAAGAACAAATGTCCAAGGAAAATACCAAAAACCACAAAGAAAATGGGATAGTTCCCCAGTATGGTCACCAATTTTGTTATTGGACTAATCGGTAGGTGCGGACACTAACAGATCTCCCTAGATCCACTTGGATCTAGAACAAAATTGGACATGACATGACTCTTTCCCTAAGATTTGACCATTGAATTAGCTAGTAGGGAGGAACAAGTAACATACCTTTGTATCGCTTCCTAGGGTCTCTATTGCTCCCGCTTCGCTCCGGTGCTCTCGTGAAGTCAAGGCCAAGACAACACAAACCAACCAAAGTGAAGATAGCAAAATGTATTCAACTGTCAACTTATGTGTATGATCAAGGAGTTACACAATAAAGTGAGAATAGATTTATGGGAAAGGGACATGTCGTTGTATCATATTAATGGAAAGTAGAAGATTACAACCTGATCACCTTGATGTCGCAAGATTCCTTTCGGTGGCTCTTGGCTCCAACACACACACTTGCTCAATCCTTGTATGAAGAAGATCAAATCCTCTTGATAGACTTGCTAGAGTCTCCAAGCTCCTGTTCAAGCTGGGTCCTTCACACAATTATTTCACCAATTCTCCAATGAATCTTGCTTAACCTTTTCCATGAGAATTCCCTCAATATATAGGAGAGAATGAGATAGTTAATTGGATAAGAATGTTCCCACAATATCAGGGAATCCAGTACAAGGATAACCATTCAAATGCCAACCCATTCTTATAGAATATTCCCTTCTAGAACCATCGAGAATTCATCTATTTCCATGCTTTAGAACAAGTTCGCACCCTAGCTATTCAGCGCGGTGCGAGAAGTTCGCACCCTAGCTTAGGGCAGCCTACGAGAATGGGTCATTCTCGCACCCTGGTATACTAGAAGCCTATGATCTCTCTTCAAAAGTGAGTTTTCTAAGAAGAGATGAATGTAAGTTTTCTCAAGAGAAAGTTCTTAAGAAGAGCCTGAGTACACCATCATTAATACACCATCATGATGACCAAAATTATGGGTAACATTTGCTCTCAGAGTGAGAGAAATATTGTAGCCACATCTAGGGCCTTCACGACCGATCTCTCCACACAACATAAGCAAGTGGATAAGTTCGTGGAAGAATACTCAGATATCTTCTCCTCTCCTACTGAGATACCTCTGCACTGCTAGTTCAAGCATCCCATCGATCTGACCCCAGGCGCATCACTACCCAATGGGACAGTCTACCATCACTCTCTATTAGAAAAAAAGGAGATCAAGGGGCAGATCCAAGAACTTATCCACAAGGGGTACATACGTCCCAACTCATCGCCTTGTGGGAGACCAATGGTTCTGGTGCAGAAGAAAGATGGAACCCAACAACTCTGCATTGATTATTGGGCCCTGAATAAAATCACAATCTGAAACTGGTACTCGATTCCTCGAATTGATGACCTCCTTGATCAGATCATGGGGGAAAATACTTCAATAAGATTGATCTAAATTCTGACTACCATCGGGTCCCGATAGAATAGACAAATGTATGGAAGACAGCCTTCAAGTCAAAAGAAGGACTTTTTGAATGGTTGGTCATGCCCTTTGGTTTGAAAAATGCTCCAACAACTTTTACGAGGATGATGGATGATATCCTATGACCTTTCACCAATAATTTTTTAGTGGTGTACCTGGATGACATCCTCATCTATAGCAAGACTTGGGCGAAACACTTGTAGCATATTCAGTGGGTTCTGCACACCCTGTGGCAACACAAACTATATTCAAACTTGGAAAAATGCTCCTTCAGCATGGACAGGGTCCATTACTTAGGCTACATCATTGATCAAAATGGTGTGCATGTGGATGTAGCCAAGATCTAGGTCTTCCATGACTGGCCAGCCCCAACCACACTCACTGAACTTCAGAGTTTCTTGGTCCTCACCAATTTCTATCGCAGGTTCGTGTTTGGATTCTCTCATATCGCATAGGCCCTCATCCAAGTAACCAAGGGTGGCGGTAAAGCAAAATTTGTGTGTGTCCTGTCCCAACAAATGGCCTTCGATGACTTAAAGAAGTATTTGTGCTCATCCCTAGTACTTTCATTACAAGACTTGCAAAATCCTCTTGAGATCGAGACAGATGCTTCATACTATGTTATGGGCATTGTTCTCACTCAACACGGCCACCCCGTGGCATATCATAGTGAGACACTATCATATGTTGTTTGTAAGTACCCTACTTACAACAAAGAAATGTACTTCATTATGTAAGCCTACCACCAGTGGAGACATTACATTCTTGGGAAGGAGACGGTCATCCACACTAATCACAAACCACTATAGTTCATTCATACCCAAGGAAAATTGCAGAATGACCAGCATCAGAAGTGGTCCACGTGCTTACAGCAGTTCCACCTCAACATCAAGTATAAAACAGGAAGTACCAACCGAGTTTTTGATTTCCTCAGTCGACCTCCAATCATGGAACTCACCATGGTGCTAGAATCTTGCGGCCATGAGACCTCTAGATGGCCCCACATCTATAAGATAGACCCTGACTTCTCCACCACCTACCAAATTTTGGGCGCCAACTCAATGGTCGCTAATTTCCATCTTCAAGATTGGTTGTTGTGTCATCTAGTCCATCTCTAAATTTCATCAAGCGAGTGCATATAGGTGATCTGGGAATCTCACTACAGTCAGGTGGTAGGACACTTTGGCGTCAAAAATAGAGTGGTGGTGTTGCAGAAACATTTCCACTGGCCAAAACTTCAACAAGATGTCAACAAGTATATCAATTCCTACATCACCTGCATTATTGCCAAACCAACCACTAAGAAACAGGGCCTGTACACCCCTCTACCTACTCCTGACAGGTTGTGGGAATCCATCTCAATGCAATATGTGTCGGGCCTCCCGTCCACCAAGAGGGGAAATGATTATTTTTTTGTGGTTGTTGATCACTTTTCCAAGATGACGATTCTAGCTGCCTGCAAGAAGAACATCACAATAGAAGTCACTGCCAAGCTCTTCCTTGAATGAATATGGGTACATTTTTGGATCCCACAAACCACTATATCAGACCGTGACAGTTGGTTCCTCAGCACATTCCGGTCGAGCCTCTGGTCACTACTGGATACCGATCTCACCAAATCCACTGCCTTCCACCCCTAGGCAGATGGCCAAACTGAGGTCGTCAATCAGATGATTGTACATATCCTACACATGTACAATTCAAGAAAAACCTGCACATGGGATGGGAGTCTTCCCTATGTCCATCACAGCTACAACTAAACCTTGCATAGCTCAACTGGCCACAACCCCTTTCAGGTGGGGTTGGGATTTCAACCATTGGTCCCCGTGGATGTTGCACTACCCCTAGTGACCACTTCATTCGACTCGTCCCCTGCTCCACCAGAAGCTGACAAAGCCAACATGTTCATTGAGTGGATCCAGCACATCCACCAATAGGTTTAGGATATTCTACAGAAGTCTAATTCCAAGTACAAGTTGTGCCATGATCAACATCGGGTGCCACATAAGTTTTAGGTGGGAGACAAAGTTTGGTTGCACTTGCAGAAAGAACTCCTTACAGGGACCCATTGGAAGCTTCTCCCACTTCATTATGGTCTGTACACCATCACCAATGCTATGGGTGACAATTATTTTGAGCTCAACATTCCCCCTTTCCTTGGCCTACACCTAGTTTTCAACGTGGCTCTCATTCGACCATATTTCCCACCATTATTGAACACCTCAGAGATAAAAGAGCAGTTGAAACCAATAGATATCAACCCTCACTACATGCAATAGGAATCTAGTTATCATAGTGTGTACACACATATCAAGGGAACTCGACAACAAAGGAACCAGCTTTATCGAGTCATCAAAGCAAGGCAGTTCCTGCACCAAGGCAAGTGGCTCACCCGAGGCCAAATTCAGCAGAAACTTCCTCATATGATGGGGGAACTCAAAGAAATGGATACCATTTCCTCTTAAGGATGGAGGATTGATCCAGGTGGATATCGGTGGCCACCCACCTTTTCCAACTCACTCAAAACAGTTTTTTGGCAATTTTGGCAATTTACTATTTTTAGCAGTTTTTAACTTTCGGGTTCATTTTGAGGGTGTAAATGAAAGTTTTTTGGGATCAATGTTCTCAATGATAGAAAGATTCTCTCATTGAGCTAACAAAATGAATCTCCTTGATGATAGCTTTCCAACAGGCTATCGTGCGCCTAAAACAAAGATCGTATGCAAAAGTTACAACCCCGGCAAGTTGATGTACTAACTTACCCAAACGGGGCCCACATGACTTTTGGCGCTTCATCTCCTAGGGTTAGGTTTTTGGATGTATAGGATTTTTAAAATTCCTTTTTATTGTAAAAATTCCTTCAGAGCCTCATTGTAATGATCTTCTTGTGGATGAGCGCAAACGTCACATCTCTTCTCAGAGATAAGTCGTCATCATTCCGGCAAGCTTGTTTTCCGTTGCATTTTACAGTTTCAACTTATTTCCTTATTGAATAGAAAACCAGATTTATTGTATCTCTGTTATTTTGTGTTAAGAATATTTTAATAATCTGTATTCATTTCGTTCTTCTCATAAAATCTGGATCAGTCCCCTGATCAATGGATTCTTCAAGTGTTTGACCCCAACACCTTTATTCACACTTGTAAGAATGTACTCGGTGCCTTGATACCTACTTTCATTATCAATAGGTTGTCTCATGTTTTTCAACAGTATATCTTAATGATCGATAATAAAATTAAGTCTCATTGTGTTCAACCTCAACTCCTTTATCCACACGATGTACACTTGCATCTTTGGTGGAACATGTCGAAGACTTGAAGACAGCAGTTCATAGTTGCATTTTTTCTGAGTTGTTGCTATCTCTCATTGGACCAGTACCTATGTTACTTGAGTGATCATGGGGGATCAAATTGTACTCCATTATATGTAGATATATTCATATTGATTTTGAGATGGGTTTTACTGGGCCTTCTTCGTAGCCTTTGGCATGTACCCACCTTTGTATTGCCTACTCATGGCCATGAACAGTTGTTTGGTATATTTTCACATGGATCTGCATTGTAATTCAAATTGGCATCCATGTGTGAAAATTCATTATAGATTGTAATATTCTCATGAGCAAATAGTTCATCCAACTGACTCTCCATTACTCCACTTCTGGGTATTATAATGTATTTTGGTCATCGCATATACTCCTCTAACCTCACACATTAGGGGGCATCTATTATAGAAAGATTTGCCTCACCCTATGCAAAGTTGCTCAGAAGACCTTTTTCCATTTCCCTATGCAGACTTGAAGTCCCTTTTTGCAAATTCCAAAGCTAAAAACAATAATTTTCCACATATGTGCACCCTAACTATTATACAGCATGTGTATATGCAAGTTGCACCACTACAGCTCGCGTACATCAGGTTTTGTGCCCAAAATTAAAAAAGAGTATCGAGTTTCCATGTCACGTCACGGGATCCATGATCCTTGACCTTCCATATACTAGAAATGTTCCAACTTGACCCTTCAGTTCCACTTGAAGGATTTAAATGGGTCATATCTGAGATATGGAAAAAAGGGGGAGAAGAAGTCAATTTTGAGAGAAAAGTTACTCTGGAGAAATTATTCACTTCATATTGAGTCTGCATCCCTTTGTCCTTTTAAGTTTGAACACATTGTTCAGCCCCCAAGCTCTTCCCTACTTGATTGAGAACCTCATTGTCTCTCTTATATGAGCTTGCCTTTGGTGGACGATTGAAGTGGTGGAGGCCTAGCTAGAAGGGACTTAGTTTCTTGGTTCTAAATCGTGTCAGCACGGAAGTTTGTAATTTATTCACTTCTGTTGATTACATTTTTATAGAAATACTATTTTCTCGTCCAATTAACATCTTGCAAATATTTGAAATGTTGTTCCATGGGCATATTTGTTATGAATGTTGATGGATTATTGCATTGAATGTGTTAACTTTATATATTATCACCATATGATTGTGTTTCTTGGTTGCTAAGGACAAGTTGCAAGTGTATTTCTTTGAGTCAAGTGCTCAATGGTGGACTTCATCGAACGTCTGGATGAGCTAGGCTATTCATCTTGTCTTGTTAACATATTTTTTTATATAGCATACATGAGATTAGAGTTGATTTCTGCAGTCATTCCATCTGTTGTGGTTTACCCCTTTCCATAGAGAAATTTTCCTTGTAACAAACTTTCCATAATTTGTTAGTGATCATTCGAGTAAAAATAATGGGTTTGTATATGTGTGTAAATAACCCGGAATCGATGCCTAAAAAGTTGTGAAGTATTTACCCCGTTAAAAATCCTAGAAAACAAATCCAAGCAGTTTTTCAAAAGGGATTTATTATTGCAATGTTGTCGCAATGCCTCACTACAAACCACATAATAAAGCCCTAGAAATCAACAAAAATAGAAAATAAAAAGGGGGTTTTTCTTTTACAATGATCTGGGGGAAATTCAACCTTAGCTCCTCTTCCCCTAAAATGTTGAGATGAAATCACTGGATAAATAAGCTAACAGGAATAAATAATAATAACAATTATCGAGGATAGTTTTAGGGGATGATAGTAGTATAGCAGGTCATTGGGATTTCAGAGAACGGATTTTTGAGACAGGAAATGCTTGTTTTGAATATCTATAAATGGCAAAGGTGAAACCAATACAAAAATGATATGGATTGGGGGATTTTTCTATGATAACACAGAATCCTGACAGCCGGGTTTTGTGTCATAATATTTGCACCTAAAAAGAACACAAGAATCCAAACAGAGCTTGGATGTAAGGTATTTATGAGGTACAAATAGGAAGTATTCCTCTATTGTGGTGGTAGAAGCCGAGGATGATCAAAGGCCACCTAGAATGTGGTCATATGAATAGTGACCACGATAATTTTTAAGGGCCATGAGGGTTACATGTTATAGGTGGTTTAAGAAATGGTTGTAAGAAGATAAAGTATATTATTAAATTTGACTTGGTAAACATTTCCTAAGTTTTTTTGGTAATGGAAAAAATATAATTGTAGGGGTTGAACATATTCCCTATCACATACATAGACTCTACATTCTTCAAGGTTTAAATTTGAGTTATTTTCACAATGATGCTTCACCTCAAGTGTGACAGATTTATTAGTATAGGTTCATCTTAACTTTGTATTTATTAAACATTAAGTGAATTTATTAGTGTAACTTCATCTTAACTTTGAATTTATTAAACATTGAAATGAGTTAAAAAAAAAAATCAAATCAATGAAAGTGGGGCATTATTATTGTTGACTTGGATATCCTCGAAAATATATGAACTACTTGTGTTTGTGTGTTTTCGTCAATAGAGATCAAATGCAATATTTGAGTGAATTTCGTAAAATAAATGCATTGCTAAGGTATTGTAACCAATATTCTCCCATATTGAAAAAATTATAAACTTATTACATTATAATGGATCAATACAAATGTAATATTTTGCATCATTTTTTTCCTTTTTTACATTGAATGTTAGATGTCTAATCTTTTTTCTATTAATGTTACACATGTTATGTGAGTATTTTTATCCCCGATTTTTAGGGATAACTAGGAGATCATGTCTCGAGGCCCGCATGTCCTAAACATGGAGTATTGAGAGCAGGATTGACCTGAGCATGGCCCTGGAGGGCCCATCCTTTTCTTCTTCCATCAGCTTTGTCTTGTCAGCAGCAGCATCCATCACCATCGGCTTGGTCTTGTATCAAAATAGGTTCTTGCTCCATGAGGTAAGTGGTCTAGGTATCATGGTATGTGTCACTTTTGATCATCAAAACCTTTAAATATATGCATCTAATTCCATTTATCTCTAACAACTCCTTGGATCTTACATTAGCCCACTTGACCATGCTTGGGGAAATTGACGGGATGCCCTAGCAAGCCTATGCCCATGGGTCTTAGTTTTCCACTGGGGGGGTTTCTGAAGAGCCATCATCTGCTCCCATCATAGCACCATTGTTTCATCTTATCTCCCGCTCATTTATCCCATTCCCATTGTCCAGGAATTGGCTTGACCTGTCTGTAGGGTTGCACCTTATCTCATGGGAAGAAGGGGCTAAAGGCCCAGAAGGTAAAAGCAGCTGGTAGAAGATAAAAGACTAAAAATGAAACCTTGAGATGCTTCACCCAGGGATCCTCGAGAAGGCAATAAAAATCCTCTCAGCAAGAAACAAGAGGGACCCAGAAAATAACAAACAAGACCGAGTCAGAGGATAGGGGGTATCATCACGAGCCAGCCTATAAGGTTCATGGGTACCTAACAGTATGACACTACCACCATCTAGTTACCATGTCAGGGCAGTGACCTTTGGTTATCTCTTGAATAAAAAGAAAAAGAAGAAGGAAAATCAAATAAAAGAATAAAGCTAAAAAAGGAATAAAGGCAAGAACATGCTTGGAAAAAACGCATCCATGACAGGTGTGGCTCGCCTTCTACAAAGGCACCCATAGATAACATTATGCATCCTTGGCTCTCACTTCACCCACATGTCTAGACATCCCCTAGCCACATCACCTCACTGTTATAACCCTAAATTGCACCACACATGCTTACCTGGCATCAATTCAACTCATATCCCTTCATTGCCAAAACATCTGGTGAACAACCTCTTTAAAAATCCTCTTGGGTAAAGGCACACGCGCCCTAACTCACTAATGCACGCATCTGAATGCTAGCAGGCCTACTGCAGCCCACGTTTACCTAACAAAACACAAAAATAGGAAAGTTGTCGACGAGACAAAAAACTATGGGTCAGTTAACTGAAACTCCCGGCCATGCATGGCCGAGAGTTCGTCCAAAACCCTAGCTTCTTCTAGCCTATAAAAGAAGGGGTAGGGGTACTATTTGGAGGAGGAAAATTATAGCAAAGGAACTCTGCCCATTTGCCGAATCCATTTGTCCCAACCCTTTAGCCTTTCCTCAAGCCTAAGGAGAATTAACGCAAAGTAGTTGGAGGACAAAAGAAGAGGAGGAGCCCAGGATCAGGATCAAGGAGTGGTGGTCGGTCTCAACTTTAATATTAAGTTGATTCATTTTGAAAATAATAAAAGAATGCTTTTCCTATCCCAATGCATGAGTTATATGTGGTTTGTGTAATTTATGCTTAATTTCTAACCCTCAAGTAGAAAAGTAGCATGCATGCATAGTTGTTTGTTTTGATTGCAGGATAACTTTGGAAGGAGCAGCGCAAGCAAGTGGTCAAAAGCGCAACGGAGGATCTACACCAAACATCAGTAAAAAGGTTAGTAGTTCCTTTCCATGCATGTATCGTGAAAGCGGGGTTTAAGTTTTGGGTGGTAGGTTAAAAAGTCATTTCTTTACGGTCAAAATCTGCATGCAAGTCTGACCCTAGTTTGTTAGTCCGTAGGGTATTTTTTCCCAACAACAGAATTGGCTACTCCACTGGGGAAGATACTCTTTAGGGTTTCTGGATTTAGTTGAGTTTTTGGGTAGTTTAAGAGATTAGATTTTATGTTTCTTTGCCTGTCTTTTTCTGTAAGGCTTGAGCTAGCAGGGAACCTGGTTCTTTATACCAATTTTCCCTGACTGTTGCTTGACAGCAATTTTTGGGACACACAGAGGTACACGTGGCCTACAAAAGGCCTGCACGCGTGTACCCGCGCCCTAATCTCTTGCAGCCCGCGTGTGAATGCTATATGTAGAGGTTTCAGTAGCGTGTAGGAGTCAGAAAGCTTGAGAGGCAGTCCTCCTCTTCCCTGTCAAAATTAGACATTCTCAGAGGGCTTTCTGGATCCTCTCTGAGTCTTGCTGGTTCACAGTCTTGTCTCAATTTGCTTTATTGCGTTTTGTTATTTCTTGCAATTATTTTTCTTTTCTGTTAAGAAGAAGCATCCAAGCCTTCAAGAGACCCTGGTTATCAATACCAGAGGCCTCTTCCTGGTTTGGGCTGCCTGTGTTTATTTTTGTCTTGTGGTTTATACATACACGCGGCCTGTGCAAGTGCAGCCTGCGGGTACATGCGCTCTGTTGTAGCTCAGCACGCGTTTGCACACATGTTGTTTCAATGACAGAGGCATGCTTGACAGGTTGTTTTTCAATCAGGGTGGGGCAGTCATCCCCTCCTATGGTGAGAATTGTTCCTCTCAGGTGTTTGAGCCCAGGGTTGAACAGTCAGTAGGTTAGGGCCTCTTACCCTTAGCCTGTTTTTTCTTAGTTGATAGTTGATAGAAAAGATAAAAAAGAAAATTTTTGTTTTATGGTTTTTAGACAAGCATAAGAGTCGGTGCTTTCTTGATTGCCATTGTGTGTCTTTGCTCTAATTCTTTGCGATGTGCGCTTTAAGCCAGAATTTTGTTTTTTCTTGGTTTTGTGCTTGTCGGTATTTTCCCTTTGTTGCTTGATTAGCACGTAAATAAATAAATAAAAAAGGAAAAAAAATCTTTTCATTTTCTTCTTTGTTTGAAGATTGTGTTTCTGCATCAATAGCTAGGGAGAAGTCCTTTTGTTCATAAGTTTTTGCAGTGCATTTAGAGCATAAGTATCTCGTAGTCGAGCGAAATTCCTTTATGTTTGTTGCATGAAATATTAGAAAAATTGAAAAGAAAAAGAAGTCTTTCTTTGTGAAAAGTTGTTGATTTTTGCATTTAGTAAAAGCATTTTGTTTCCAGTTTTTTTTTCATTTATTTTTGCTTTGAGTCTTT
>JASDQU010196195.1:0-19620 GCA_032191745.1 Picea mariana | reverse complement strand
ATATTCGCCAATATTTTACAAGATTATATAATTGACTAAAATATTCGCCAAAAAATTATATATACATTTTATATTATTGATAAAATAGCCTTCAATTTTTCCTATGTATCATGGGGATTCGCCCATTTATTATACATATAAATTTAGGGGGGGTTCTTAAAATCACCCCTGGTTGCTGCTTCTTTTCTGGATTTAACGCCTCTTCTCATTGGCATGGTTTGGTAGTCTCGTAGTTCTTAGAGATTGTATTTTCTTAGGTAATTTGTTCTAAAATGGAGCATCTAACAATTATATGACAATGTATTGTGTCGATCCATCAGGATTTTATGCAAACAAAAAATGAATTACACACAGTTTCAAACCAACGTTCAATTCTATTCGTAATGCAGATAGAACATAGCAATACCAAATCACAATGTTGCAGCAAGGTCGTCATTCTTGTTTCTAGACATGCAATTATTAAGCTTTAATGTTAACAACCCATAATGCAATAAGTTTAATACTTAAGTTAATATGTTACAGTCATGGAAGAATGTATCAAGAACACACTTACACCCACAAGTTGCAATAAAATCTAATCTTCAACAAAGAATTCGTTGACAATTACTAGAAAATGATGGTTTTGCAACAATGGGGCTTGTTTGAAACCAATTCATGCTTACGAAAATTGCCCTCTGCCTTTCTATTTTCCCACTCTTTTATCCCTTGTAGTTTCTCTTTTTGGTTACTTAACCGTTTTTTTCTGAAAATGCCTTCTTGCGCGGGTTGGCAGATTCACGCATTTCGATCAAGCGCTTCCCCTTTGTCTAAATTGCATTCCATTGTTCTGTGACCTGCAAATATCACTCCGGATTCTGTGATATGCATATTTACTTCTGGAATCCCACATCATCCCCTCCTTCATGTTACACATTTTGCACCAAAATGTTCTAATATATACACTTTGACACTCGGGGCGTTACGGCTCCTCGGGAATCCGTCACCCTATTTTGAAGCCCATCCTACTACTTTCCACACTTGACAATTTCTTGACATCTCTTTGGCGGATCATCGAGTTCGCGGGTTTAGGAAATTTCAAATTTCTAGATGTTTCTTCTGCCTGATACCTTCAGATTTCTTTCCAATTATATGCAATATGTATACAACTTATCCAGCAACACACAGAAAAGATATTGCCAGGAAATGGAATATCTATTGTAGATTTGAATATATTGGACCTTCTTTTCCCTCTTCTATACTTGACCAAATCGATGTTTCTTTTTCCCCTCTACTCTCTCTTTCTCTTTACTTAGTCGTTTTTTTTTTGAAAATGCGACTCTGACCAACCAGTAGCCATTCGATGCCTAGGCAATTTCAGATCATGAATTCCCAGACACCCGGGCTCTATATTGAACTTCCATTGTTCCATCGCCTGCAAACAGTACCCAGACCTCCACTATGGGTTTCAAAATATGTTGAAAAGGGTTCCCTCATGTACGACTCCCTCATTCCATACTTGGTCACTTTTTGGATCATGGGTTCTCAGGCTGGCAGGCTCAAAATTGGGCCTCTATTGTTCTGTGTCCTACAAATAGCACCCAAAGTTCCGCAATATACAAATTGACAGGCAGACTTGTGCATTGGATGGCTCAACATTGCACTTCTATTGTTCCGTGTCCTCCAAACAACACTCGGAGTTCCGCGATATAAAAATTGATAGACAGACTCTAGGGCTAGCGGGCTCAAGATTGCGATTTTTTACGGATGGAAAAGTCCTAAAATGAGCCACACTCCGACCAACCAATAGTCATTCAATGCCTAGGCACTTTTCAGATTGTAAATTCCTGGACACTTGATCTCTATATTCAACTTCCATTGTTCCATCACCTGCAAAAAACACCCAGACCTCCACCACTAGTTTCAAAATAGGCTTACAAGGGTTCCCTCATGTACGACTCCCTCATTCCATACTTGGCCACTTTTTGGATCGTGGGTTTTTGGGCTGGCAGGCTCAAAATTGAGCCTCTATTGTTATGTGTCCTACAAGTATCACCTAAAGTTTCACGATATACAAATTGACAGACAAACTTGTGCATTGGCTGACTCAACATTGCACTTCTATTCTTTTGTGTCCTCCAAACAGCACTCAAAATTCTACGATATACAAATTGAAAGCCGGACTCCAGGGCTAGCAGGCTCAATATTGCGATTGTTTACATATGGAAAAGTGCTAAAACAAGCCACATACTACATTTGCGTCACATAGGTTATATTAAAGGGCAAAGCATGTCCTCTATAGTTCTGTGTACTATAAACAACACCTAGAGTTCCGCACTATACAAATTGATAGGCGGACTTGCAGGCTGGCTGGATAAAAAATTGCAATTCTATTGTTCCATGTCCTGCAAACAACACTCAGAGTTCTGCGATATACAAATTGACAGACGAAGCATACAACCAAGAACCAAGTAAACTTGTGGATCATATTCCTAGTTGTTGTTTTTTGTGCCCGCCACCTTCGCACTTCTTTCCAAGTATATATCTTGGCATGAAATGGGATATATATTACATATGTGAATATATTATCCCTTCTTTTTCGTCTTCTATGCTTTGCCAAATATCCATTTCTATTTTCCGTGAACTTTATCTTTCTCGTCACTCATTCATTTTTTCAAAAATTTCTAGCTGTGTGGGTAGGCGGACTTATGGGTTCACATTTGCACTCGTGCTCTTATATCGCAACACCGACCGACCACTTCCCTATTCCATACCCAGTCACTTCTCCGACCGTAGATTCCCAGTAGGCTGGCTCTAGATTAGACTTCTATTGTTCCATGACCTACGAATAGTATCATGACTTCCGTGATATACAAATTTACAACCGGACTCAAATCATACCATATTCCATATTACAGTCTACCTATCATGCCCTCTTCCATGGTACACATTTTTCACTGAAAACTTTTGAGACATACAATTTAACTGTCGTGTCCTCACATCTTCTATGGAACTATTGTCACCCCATTTTGAAGCCCGTCGGTCCTCTTTCCATACTTCATTATTTCTTCGAATTTCTTTCGTGGATCGTCGACTTGGCAGGTTAAAGAAAAATCCAATTCCTAATCGTTGTTTCATGTTCCCGCACCCATTTGCAATTAGAAATTACCAATTATATATAAGATATTATTTCTAAGTATAAAATTAGCAAGCGTTAATGCTAAACCAGGATTTGAGGAAATCTCCCATTAATACGCATAAAACCAAAATTTCTAGATGGTTATATTATCCCTTCCAACTGTTAATTTCAAACATCATGGAATGTCATTTGCGCATCATCGGGTTGGTCCGTTCATGAAATATTCAATCCTCGATTTTGAAAACGAGTCCGACCGACCGTTTTCCTATTCCATACTTGGCCACTTTCCCAAAATTCCGCAAATATACAAACTAACCGCTGAACTGCCCCATCATGCTCTCTTCCGTTTTACACATTTTGAAGTCAAAATTTCTGATACATAAAATTTGATCGTGGGACACTCGCCTCTCCTGCGTATCCCCCATAACCCTATTTTGAATCCTGTCCTACCGCTTTTCAGACCTTGCCATTCATTCCTTGCTCTCCCTCGTCTTCGTTACCTTGGCAGTTGTCTATAATAAAAAAAATGTTTATATATATATATATATAGTACATTTTGCACTGAAAACTTCTGAGACATACAATTTGACCATCAGGTCCTCACGTCTCATCTGGAACTATTGTCACCCCATTTTGAAGCACGTCCTTCCGCTTTCCATACTTCTCCATTTCTTTGAATTTCTTTCGCGGATCGTCAGGTTGGCGGGTTCAAGAAATATCCAATTCCTAATCGTTGTTTCATGTGCTCGCGCCCTTTTGCAATTATCAATTACCAATTATATATAAGATCTTATTTCTAAGTATGCAATTAGCAAGCGTTAATGCTAAACAAGGATTTGAGGAAATCTCCCATTAATACACACAAAACCAAAACTTTCAAATGGTTATATTATCCCTTCCGAGTGTTAATTTCAAACATCATGGAATGTCAGTTGCGCATCGTCGGGTTGGTCCGTTCACGAAATCTTCAATCTTCAATTCTTAAAATGAGTCTGGTCGACCGTTTCCCTATTTCATACTTAGCCACTTTCCCATAATTCCGCAAATATACAAATTGACTAATGAACTTCCCCATCATGCTCTCTTCCATTTTACACGTTTTGCAGTAAAAAATTTCGATACATAAAATTTGACCGTGGGACACTCGCCTATCCTGAGTATCCCCCGTAACCCTATTTTGAATCTCGTCCAACCGCTTTTCAGACCTTGCCATTTGTTCCTTGCTCTCCCCCATCTCTTTGACCTCTGCACTTGTCTATAATAAAAAAAAATGTTTTAATATATATATATATATATATTGTTTCTAAGTTTCTAAGTATGCAATTACTAACATTTAATTCTAACAGCTGATCGTGCAGGAATCGTATAGATTGTCATTGATGGGCGAAAGGCTCGAGGAGATCTCCTATTAATACACATTAAACCAAGATTTGTGGGGGGTTATATTATCCCTTCTGAGTGTTGATTTCAAGATCATGAAATGTCTTTCGCATGTCGTCGGCTTGGCACGTTCACGAAACCTCCAATCCTTAATTTCTCTTTGTCGTACCTGCCACTTTCTCACTTCTAAATATGCAATAAGTAAGCTTTATTACTAACAGTTCATCATGTACCACCCATACAGATTGTCATTAATCAGCGAAAGGCTTGAGGAGCTTTCCCATTCATAAGCATTTAACCAAGATTTTGCGGAGAGTTATATTATCAACTCCAACTATTCATTTCAACCATCATCTGGAGAAAACCAACGTTCTCATAAAACTATGTCATCAGCTCGACAACAGTTCTGTGGAGATATAGTGAACATATTCAGGCGCGAGGACCATAACTTCCAGTGGTCCAGGGCATATTCTTATTACTCAACCCCTGTCGCCCAGAATGAAGTAATTTGGACCTATGGGATTGCTCATGCAGGCTTTGTCCCTGAAGTTTTTGACTGTAAGGAGCTGTCTCTTGGTGCGTCGATAAATTTATTTCAGACAAAAGAATTATTCCATTGCGGGACCTCTCTTCTATTTCTTTGTCACCTTAGGTCTTCCGCCAAATATTAAGATTGTCGGAGCCAACATCGACATTCAGAGGAGAATATTGCAAAGAGTTCCTAGAAAAGCATAATAACGGGTTAGACCTCTTGCCCCATTTATTGGAAGACCCGATTGTAGTTCCTAAATATATTACAAGCTTGCAGGTTAGTTCATTTAGAAATCCATTTCGCAAAATTGCTTGGCTGTTTACAAGAATAATGGGACAGGAGTCTACAACAATTGTTTCTCAGATGGCTCTTTATATTTTGTATTTCACAGTCAAGGAACAAGCCATTTTTTATTGGGGCAAGTTAATTTCCCATGAAATCTGTTCCCAATTGTCAAGCTTCAAAAGGGAAAAGAAATTTTATATGTCATCCTACTTTGTTTTTGCGATAGCACATTGCTACCAATTTCCAGAACTATCTTTGTCCAAGAATGTCAACTGGGAATTCGACCCAGTAATGTTTTGGTACTAGGCCTTGTGGAAGCACAAGGCCTCCCACTATTTTTATGAGGTTTTTAATGGCTTTGTGTCTGTTTTCAAAGTTTTTTTGTTAGGAGAAGATGTTCCCCGCATATCTGAACAGGTAACCAGTTTTTTGGACAGGAAGGGGACACTTGAACATTTGGATAATTACATTGTGATAATGATTTATGGCTCCATGGAAATCTCCTTCCATGTCACATTACGGACAGAATGTTTGTTGCAAAAGTAGCATGACAATACAACTACTGGTTGCATCTATTCCAAGAGAAGAGAAAAAAAAAGTTCATTCCTCTGCCTTGGAAAGTCGGGGACTTCGTGTTGAATAACGTCAACAAAACTGATGAATTTGCAGTGCATTCTAGCAACTTCAACCTGATATATGTTGAAATCCTAAGAGGGTTCGACCCCAATAAATGTTTTCTACAACATTTACAAACACTTGGCTTCGGCAATTGTTTTTTCAAAAAACACCTGTCCGAAAACAGAGACATTGTCGACAACGCTCTTGCTTCTGATTTTGATGACCTAGACACACTGCAAAGCAACACTAAATTGTACAGGCAACAGGGAAAAGGCCCAGATGACAAGAGTGTTCAATCAACGAATAACACTCCAAAAATTACGACATCCTGGAGCATCTCTCCAACAGCCCACCACAACAACAAAGCAACTCAAATTTCTTCAAACAGAGGAGGAGATAATGACCCTCCTCACTCTAAAATTGATAGTTCTCACAAGCTTTCAGTAGACAAGAAGAGAAAAAAAATGTGGGACAAGTGGAAGAGCTCGAAATTCAGAGTGAGAACATGGAACTTGAGCCTGATCTGGATAGCGTACTCCACTACCTTGATCAGCTCGGAGATGTCATCCAGCATAGTCGTTCAATGGACATATCTGATACCAAAAATTTTGACGAAGATGAATCCTTCATGTTCCAGAGCGTTGTTTTTGACAGCCAGTCCAAAAAATTGATTATTGAAAAAAAAAAAATTAAAAATAAGAAAGGAAAATATCGTTCAGAGGTTAACCTTGTGATCATGCGGCCGTCCCAAATCTGTCAACTTCACATAGCGAGCGAAGATGAAATTCATGATTCCATTGGAGGCATCGAGGCCGAGAATGCCAGACTGAAGGACCGGGTCAAGGAATTGGAAGAGGCTTTGATTCCTATGCCATTGCTTGCCAATCCTTTGGCAATATCCATGCCTTCCACCCCTGCAACCAAGTTAAAAGGATCCTCCAACCTCCTTGCATCCTGTAGAGGATATGTGGAGAATAATATCAAGAAAAGAATGGAACTGGTTATTGAGGCATGAGAAACATCACAAACCATGACTTCCCTTGAAACTAGGGCACATAATTTTCTTGAACATTTGCAGGCGAAGTTAAAAATGAAGAACATTTCTATTTAAAAATGGTCCTTCCTTTTGGCACCATTGTCAACAACATGACAGAAACAAGAAGAAGACAACAATATATTCCATCCAAAAACTGGATCAGTCAATTAAATGCATGCTGGAAAGAAAAAGTGAAGAACCTGCATCTCATTGTTCAGTCATGTGAACAAGACATATCAAAGAAAGAAAAATTATTCACAAGGCTTTCCAAAATAAACTTAGCCGGAAGGACCAACGACTTCCAATACCCCAACTTAATCGTCAACTCCTTTCCTTTAACTAGGCAAGACTTCGATAAACAGGTTGATATGTTTAAGGCATTGTCTTTGGAAAAGTTTTGCATCATCCTTGAATATGGTCAAGATCACGTCGACGACTAGCTAGTCGACTATTCAATACAAAATGAGGAAATTGATCAGGCTCTGCGTAATCTTTTTATCGACTTCGGGGAATTAGAAAATGAACTTTTCAACATAAAAATCTGGAATGAGATCAATGTCGCCCCAATGAGAAGCTACATTGAAGAATGGCTTGAAAGGGAATTGAAGCAAGCTGCCAACGAAAGGAAACATGCAGTTTCCATGATTCCAGCAGTCGTCGATGATATCAATGAAAAGGAATCCGCAAGAAAATAGAAAAAGGGATCATATGTACCATCGCTATAAGTCTATTGATCACATCCTACTTTGTTTATCAACCCAGTTATTCCACTTTTTTAAACAGAAATATCTAGCCAAAGACTGATACCTTTCAATTTTATTTTTTTCAAGTATTGCACTCTGTCGCCCACTTGTTCTTTCTACAGTCATTTTTCTTGTACATATTTCTCTTATGATCTGCGGGAGCCCCAATCCCATTCTATATGACAAACGCATTGAAATTTCTAGGAATATGTAACAGACTTTTATTTTTTTATATATTTCAAATAAAAATGTTTTTATTATCTCCTTTTATATTTATGTCCTCATACATTTTTATCTTTCAACAGTCTATATGAAAAATACATTTAAATTTCCAGGAACTTGTAAATTATTTAGTATATTTCAAACTACACTGCTTTTTTATCTCCTTTCATATTTGTGTCATCATAAATTTGTGTCTTCCACTATGCACAAATTGTATTTTTTTCTATGCTTTCAGAAAATAAATAGGGCTCTAGAGGCCACGTGTCATTTACTGCATGGATATCACCTGTGCTTCATGTTGTTTGCCACATCTCCGCTGCAGTTTCCATCTGCCTCTGCTACTTTTTCCTATCCCAATTCAACCTGACAAGGACTACGCTACCACACAACCTTGTTTAAAAGTAAAACCATTTTAACTTTGCAACATTTTTTGTTGTTTTGTTTTTCATATGGAAAAAATAAACCATTTGTGTATTTTAAAATGTTTCTCATTATTACAAGTTGACCTATTATAATGGTTCTCTAATATATATGTTAACCTCAACTTGCAAATGTAGGCATGCAAGCTAGTAAGGTGAAGCTTGATTTAGGAATTTATGTAGGCTTATAAACATTGGAGGTGGTTCATTGCACTACGAACTTTGTCCCTCTAGGTGTTTAATCCCTTAATATGGTTCAACTCACTCTCATAAGTATGGTAGTTGTTAATACCACAAGGATGGTCATCTTGTTCATGGAGATAACAAGTGTTAAATTATGGAGTGTCATATATTTCCACCTCCACTTTGACTTGATAATGATAAGCTCTCTTAACTAAGGTTAGTCATTTCAATGGAGAAGTGACCTAAGTTGTAATGTACATAGGGAGGATAATATGCAATATCTAGGGAAGTACCTAAGGTGATAGTGAATGTAATGTGACCATAATCATGGAATAGGCCCACTCGATAGTTGATGGGTAATAAATAGGCCCATTAGGTAGCTAAGAGGAAATAATATAATAATAAGGATTAGTTGGCATGGACCCCTAGGAATACTCATGAGAAAGTATAAATTCACATCAGTATCTTGTATTGAGATATATTGAATGTTGATTATTGTAGCAAGCATGGTTTGTTGAGCAATTCCTTCCATAAAGAGTATTTGATGGTGTTACCCTACCTTAAGTATTCTAGCTTGTTTGTGATTCAATATTATTTTAGTATTTCCTCTTAACTACCTAGTGGGCCTATTTATTTCCCGTCAACCACCAAATAGGCATATTCCATGATTATGACCACACTATATCCATTATCCCCTTGGGTACCTCCCTAGGTACCCCATAGTATCCTCCCTAAGTACATTCCATAAGCAACAATATGACGATGGATATGACTCTAAATTAAAATCCGATGAGCATATCATTGATGATCGGGGCCCAAAACATGATGACAATGACTCTTCCCCTTATAGAGGGAATACTTTTATCATCCCCTTGATGCCTTGCAATATGATGGCCAATGTACTTTTATATTTATATTTATGATTTTGATGTTGTTGATGGGGCCTTTAAAACTTGGAAAATTATATTGTTGTTTGTATGCCCTTAAGAAATGGACATTCTTGAGTTTTAGCTCATCACCCTTTGAGGTATTTCTAAAATATCTAAAATCTAAATTTTATGCTCATGGAAGCTACTTTTTACAACCCATGTTTGTGTGTATCATTTTATTTAAATATATATGCCTTCGCATTATATAGTGTTCATTTAGTGGATAAGAAAGAATATATTATCTTTATACTTTTAATACTAGAAATATTTATTACGTTGTCTCTATTAAATTAATAAACATCATACTTCAAGATCAAATAGTTTAATTTAAGGTTATGGATAATATTTGTGGATGATACATTTTCCATCTAGCCCTATGGTCAAGAGAATTCAGACAACTTTATGAATTGATCTAGATCTTGAGGGCTAATGTAACATCTTGGGAGTTGGTCTAAGCGCGTGTTCCTCCACCACAGACCAAGACAAACAAGATAGATGATTTGAAGAGCGCTCAGTTCATTCACGAAGGTAAAAAACCTATATAAAGTGGAGTTAGGATCCTTGGGCATGCATCATGACAAGGATGACTTCACGAATGGTTTCATGCAAAGAAGGTTAAGGAGAAGGCTTGACCAAAGTTGTGGGAAAGGTGGGCACTCCATGGAAGTTGGGTGCCCCACTGAAACAAAGAGTTTGGGATTCTCCATCACCTTGGGTGCACACCAAGAAGAGTTGATTGAATGAAGAGAACATGCATTAGATGCTAACAAAGAGAACAGATTTAAGACCTGGTGTGAACTTGACTTAGGCGCCCATAAAATGAAGGAAATGTGTTGGCTAAGGAAGAGCACTCCCAGGAAAAGGGAGTGTGCCCTTTGGAAAGTCGACTTAGAGTCGTTAAGTGGACAAATGAAAAAAGGTCACGTTGGTTCCATAATGAAGGGGTGCGTCGGTTCCATGGTGAACAGGCGTGATTGTTCAGGAAAAGTGCTTATATAAGCCAAGGGAGAAACAAAACAAAAGGAAGGAAGGTTGGAGTTGGCAAGACATTCTTCATTATTGTAGGTTGGGGAGTTCTGAGGTAGAGACTAAGAAGGAAGGGTGAGCTCCCCCCTAAGGATCCAAGTCGACCCAACTGGGTGACTTGAGCTACATTAGGGAGGCAGAACCGAAGAGTTGGTTGGGAAATTCTTTCTTGAAGGGATTTGGTGGGAAAATGAATCTGTGGTAGTGAAGGGAGGTCACTCCAAGCTAAGAAAAAGACAAGGTCTGAACCGAGAAAGGGGACACGTGCACTAGGAAGAATCTTAGGCATTGCAATGATGAAGCATGAAGGAAGTATTTAGACTATAGTGACAAAGGAAGGACGCATAAGGGAAGCTCGTCGAAGAAGAGTTGCATTGGATTCGCAAAGGTTCTTTGTAACAGAGAGAAAGATCCTTGTATAAACTTTCTTTATGTGGCATGAGTGTTTGGCTCTGCACATTGTTGTTTTTTTCCATGTAAAGTAGTCTTTTGGGTATTAGGTCGATTTGACCGCCCACATATATGTTTTGTTTGTTCTATGTATGAATGATTATCTTTACTATTAAAATGGTTAAGTATAAGAAAACATAGACATAACTTAAGTAACGAATGAAATAAGATGAAGGTGTAGCTTGGGTTGAGTAAGTCAGTTGATCCTTTCCTCTGAATGAAAGACGTGAGTGTTGCATGGTGCCCGTGAACATTGGGTGTTTTTCGTTGCCTAATTGGATGTTCATCAAGCCCATGATAGTTGGTATCAGAGAAAAGTTTGGGTTGCAAGGCAGTTAATTGAGCACGTTGTCCACTATGCCAACTTCGTGTTGTGCACTACCGAAAATACAGTTGAGTCAGTTGGGTTGTGAATGATGATCACGACTTTTGGATGAGATGACTTGTTACAGAGTCATGCAAGTTGGTTAACAAAATGTGACTTAATGATCGATGGATTTATGCATGGTGTCCTAATGCAGAAGCATTCAGGGCGCAAAGATAACAAACAAATAAAATGGGTTCCATTGAATGAAGAAGGAGACTTGACATATTTTTTCATATCGCTGAGTTGATTTGAAGGCTTGATGTGAACATTATGGATGCACATTGTTGAGACAAGTCCATGTTGGTATTTTCTATACACAAACGTTGGGTCCTATTGTTGTCGAATTTCAGTTATAGCGATGGATGGATGTGACAAAGTGTGTCATGGAGCTTGGCACCTTGGTGAAGAAGGAAAACCAAGGTTTGAACAACGAATTGGTGGGAGTGTGTGGTTGGGATGCATCATATTTTTTTACTTAGCCAGAAAACGAACTTACTCTTGGGCCACAACAAGGAGGTTCATTTGGGAAATTAGACTTGGTGGTTTGAGACGAGTTGCATACTTGTGACAGTATGAAGACTTGAACCATGAGGTTGTTGAAGAAGTCATGAACAAGTGTGATCATTTCAATTTATTGGGGAGATTTGGATTGTTGAATTGGTTCCTTTGAAGGGAGAATGAGAGACTTGACTAAAAAGGGTGACCTATTTCCATCATAGACTTGGGGAGCTCTAAGTGTTGCGACCTTCATTGGAGTCAAAGAACAGTTTAGAGTGCCCTGGTGGGGGAATATGCAGATGAGGACTTGGAACAACATGCTTGGGTGAGTCCAAGGACTTAGAAATATTTGGTGATAGAGATGGGGACGAAGAAGGCAATGGGACACACACTTTGTTTGAGAGGAGTTGGATGAGGTGCTTTGCTACATGGGTGCCTTAGATGCTTTGGTTGGGTCAAGAGGTGACTTGATTGTCACAACAGAGATCCAAATGATGAAGTGTCTTGGCAGAGGCAAGACAATTCATTCGAAGAGGTGAACAAAGGCAGCAGGGAGTTGACCAAGAAAATTGTTGACAGATAACCAATATGGGTCAGAATGTAGAGTGATTGAATTGGGTGATGCGCTCTTGCTCATGGTATGGGACATGGGGTAGGAAAGGAATTCTTAGGATGCTTGTGGATGATAATGATATGACCCAGAGATCCAAGTATCATTGGTTAGAGTTGACGAAGGAATTGGCTCGAACATGTTTTGGCATGGAAGTCTTTGGGTGACTCATTCGACTTGGAATTCGACAGTACATTGGAACACTTGTGAAGGAAATTGTGGGATTATAAAAATTGGAGGATCACAAAGACATGATGAAATAAAGCACGAACGATAAAGTAGTGTGGAGGTGATTTTTGGATGTGTGAAACTTGTGCACTTGGAAATTTCATAAGATAAGTGAAGAAGAAGATGGGAGGTTGACTGATGAAGCCAAGATCATACTTGACTTGGGAATACTTATCAAGGCAAACCATGGTGCCATGGAGGGCACGGTTGTAGTAGTGACGAGGAAATCCCAGGGATCTCACCGTTTTAAGGATGAGTAAAGAGAGTGAATTTGGTTGGTCACATGGGTGGTAGACGTGTAGTGATGTTCTTGAATTTTTGAATAGCTTAGATATGAGATGAGCTAGGTGCAGCGATAGAAGGAAGTGAGAACAAATTTCACAACAAAAATGATGAAGTTTGAAGGAAGACTTTGTTTTGGAGTGATATCGCAGCATGACGAGGCAAGGTAGCTTGCATTGGCGAGTTTTGCATGGAGAAGTCAAGTTGAGGATGGGAGGAGATCAACTTGACATGGAGGTGTGCCATCGTGCAGGTGATCAAATGGTTGGAATGGCCAGCCAAATTATTCGACACTTGGAAGAGCTAGTGTGCAGTGACATGGTTAAGGGGTGAAACTTCAGGAACACAACGATTCATTTTTGCAACACTTGATTGTTGTGGAGGAACTTCTTGACAGAGTTGGACGAAGATAGTGGCAAGTGTGATCTTTCCTTAGTTTTTTTGGGTTGATCATGTGGTGGACAATGGAAAAAAACTACTATGGGCATTGTGGGGAAGTAAAATTTCACCGATTGAGCGCGAAGTTGGACCGATCACCCAACTTGTTCAAGAAGTGAATGCAGATGCAATGTATAGAGACATTATGAGATGATTGGAGTATGAACGCAACTTTTCGTCACATAGGTTCAACACTTAGACATTTTGATATTATTGGGATGACAATGAATTTGAGTGGGGGAGGGTGTAACATCTCGGCATTTAGTCAGAGAGCCCGCTCCTCCACTGTAGGCCAAGATGAATGAATTGGGCGAGTTGAATAGCGCTCAGTTCATTCACAAAGGAAAAAGACTTATATAAACTGGAGTCGGTCTCCTTGGTCACACGTTGTGCCAAGGATGACTTCACCAATGGCTTTGTGAGACATAGGTTAAAGAGAAGGGTTGAAGTTGTGGGCAAGGTGGGTGCTCCATGGAATCTAGGAGCCCCACCGAAATGAAGAGTCAAGTATTCTTCGTCACCTTGGGAAAACACCAAGGGGAGATGACCAAACAAAGAGAACATGCATTGGATGCTAACCAAGAGAATAGATTGAAGATCGGGTGTGAACTTGAATTGGGCACCTAGAAAATGAAGGAAATGTATCAGTTAAGGAAGAACATGCCCAAGAAAAGGGATCACACCCTTTGTCAAGTCGGCTCATAATCATTAAGTGGAAAAATGATGAAAGGTCACGTCGGCTTCATGATGAAGGGGTGCATCGATTTCGTGGTGGAGTGTTTCTATTGAGGCAGAGTGCCTATATAAGCCAGGGAAGAAACAAAAAGAAATAAAGGAAGGTTGGAGTTGGCAAGACATTCTTCATTATCACAGGTTGGGGAGTTTTGAGGTAGCGACCAAGAAGGAAGGGTGACCTCCCCCCCAAGGATCCAAGTAAACCCAGCTAGGTGACTTGAACTACCTTGGTGAGGCAGAACCGAATAGCTAGTTGGGAAATATTTTCTTGAAGGGATTTGGTCAACAAACGAATCTGTGGTAGCGAAGGGAGGTCACTCCAAGATGAGAAAAAGACAAGGTTTGAACCGATAAAGGGGACAGGCACACTAGGAAGAATCACATGCATTGCAGCAATGAAAAATGAAGGAATTCTTTGAACTATAATGACAAAGTAAGGATGCACAAGGGCGGCTCACCGAAGACTAGTTGCATTAGTTTCGCACATGTTCTTTTTAATAGAGCGAAATTTCCCTGTATAAACTTTATATGTGTGGCACGAGTGTTTGGCTCAACACACTGTTGTTCTGTTATGTGTAAAGAAGTCTTTTGGGTATTAGGCCAGTTCGACCGCCCACATATATGTTTCATTTTTTCTATGTATGAATGATTCTCTTTACTGTTGAAATGGTTAAGTATAAGAAAACACATACATAACTTAAGTAACGAATGAAATAAGATGAAGTCATAGCTTGGTTTGAGTAATTCAGTTTTTCCTTGTCACCAAACGAAAGATGTTGGTGCCACACAGTGACTAGGAACGTTAGGTGTTTCCCGTTGCCCAACCGGATGTTTTCTAGGCCCGTGAAAACTAAGATTCAAAATGCTTGAATGTCAAGAGAGGAGGAGAGAAAACATACAAATTTGCGATGAAATTAATCATAATAACATTGATGAAAATCCGTGAACTAAATACAACACAAAAATATGATAAAGAGAGAGAGTTGGAGAAGCAGGATTCCATTAAGAAGAACCATTACATGGAATGTGGCCAATTTTGGGACCTCTCCTTCCCGGCCTTCACTCTCTTCCTATAGCCTTTTTATAAGGTGTCTTTTTGACGAAGTCAATTTTGATTAGGTTTGACTCCGTCAATTACATATCTATCAAGTTCCCTTTTACATAAAAATATGAATTTATGACTTATACATCTAAACATAGACTATAAGCCCCCCTAACTTTCATATCAATCTCCCCCCCTTAGAAAATGATGGTCCCCATCATTTCACCCATGCTGAAAAAAATGAGACCCCATTATGTTCATTGTATCATCATGATTACAATGTGTCAAGTTTCAATGAAGAGAAGGGTTTTGTGTGGTTAACCCATAACCGTGGGTTTGTGGATGACCCATAACTAGGTTGGAAATGACAAGCTTGTTGTTAATGTCAATTACAATTTATGGGGTATTTTACAAGGCTAAAAAAAAATTACAATAGGATTTAATAGATCCAAAAAATTGAAATTGAAATGAAAAAACTCTATTTTTCTCATGACATACCTCTAGCTGCAATTTTGTTCATATCTTTTGATACAGATGATGAAATCAAATTCTATTGAAGACTCATTTGAGGTATCAAAGAGAGATTTCCATTGATATAAGATACTTGCTCTATTGTAGCATGTGGAGTGAGAAAACTCTTCATGAAAGTCTAGGGACGCATGACCACACTGTTTAATAGAACTTTGGTACTTCAATCAATCATATCTCACAAACCGAGAAACACAATGAAATTACATAAAAAATCCATTTGATCCAACAAAGAATCCTTTAAAATGAGCTATAGTACACCTTCTAAAATGATCTATAGAGGTTGTGGCACCTGTATAAAGTTTGAAAAAGGTAGTTTTTCTGTATTATGTCCATTATTGTGCTCCTATGGTGGCCATACAATTGTGGGTAAACTAAGAAAAGGCTCAAATGAGGTTTCCCAAGCTTCCATATGTTGCATGTATATTTTTTAAGCTATAAAATGGTTGCATGAATCTGCAATAACATTGAATATGAGAGAAATAAGTGCAGAGGGCCACAAAGGATGTCAAGGGTTTGTAGAGAAGCATGGGTTGTTGTAGAGGCAATGGAATATCAGTGAAAAGCATGAAAACCCTACAAAATTTCTGAAAATTTTGCAGGCCAATGGATGTAGTGAATCCATGTAAGGATGCTTCTGCAATGGTGAACAAAGTTCCAAGGACGGAAAAAACCCTATAATACCTATGGACCAATTGTGATACTAAGAGTGTATGGCCCAACAAATGGACTCCAAGAGTGCCAAATGGAGGTTGGAGATTGCTACAAATATTTGAACCTGAAATATGATTCAGACCCTAGTTCCCATGGAGTGGTAACCCGCTCTGATACCAATGATCCAGATCTTGAGGGCTAAGATCCGGAAGGGTTGAATGTCGATAGAGGAGGAGAGAAAACATACAAATCTACCATGAAATTAATCACAAGAACATTGATTAAAATCCATGAACTGAATACACCACAAAAATATGATAAAGAGAGAGAGAGTTGGAGAAGAATGATTCCATTAAGAAAAACTGTTACATGCAATGAGGCCAATTTTGGGACCTCTCCTTCCCGACCTTCACTCTCTTCCTATTTCATTTTTATAAGGTTTCTTTTTTACGAAGTCAATTTTGATTAGGTTTGACTCTATCAATTACATATCTATCAAGTTCCATTTTACAAAAAAATATGAATTTATGACTTATACATATGAACTTAGACTATAAGCCCCCCTAAGATTCGGATCAACCTTAATAAAAAAGCGGAGTACATTAGTTCATCATGGAAGTAAAGAAAATAGAAGCCTCCATCTTCTTGGTGTCTTAACCACAAGAAAACTTAATGGGTTATTGGCACACCAAGTGTTTAGGAAAATAAAACTTACATAGAAATACCTTCATGCTAACTCCCATCACCACCCATCATAAATTTTAAGGGTTCTTAACACATTAGCGACAAGACATTCAAGATAATTTTGAATGAAGAACAATTGTAAGATGAGAAACTCCATCTTCTTTTAAAATAATGGTTATAAAGATCTAATAATTATTAATAAAAATGAATAACTAGTTAATCTAATCTATTAATAAAATAACATACATAAATATTTTATTCACTTAATTTTCTAACCTTTAAAATAATAAACTTAAATAAAAAGTCTTAATTGTATCAATATAATGGATTTTCTCTTATCAATTGTTTTATTTATAAACTTAAATAAATAAATAAAACTTAATTGTATTAATATAATGTATTTTTCCTTCTCAATTCTTTTATTTATTTATAAACTTAAATAAAAAATTCTCATTTATTTATAAGCTTAAATAAAATAAAATTCATTTATTTATAAACTTAAATAAAAAAATCTTTATGGTATGAATATAATGGATTTTCTCCTTTCAATTTTTTATTTATTTAAAAAATTTAAATTATTTTATTTATAAACTTAAATAAAAAAAATAATGATATGAATATAATGGATTTTCTCTTATCAATTCTTATATTTATTTAGAAATCTTTATGGTATGAATATAATGGATTTTATCCTTTTAATTTTTTATTTATTTAAAAATTTTAAATTCTTTTATTTATTTATAAACTTAAATAAAAAAATAATGATATGAATATAATGGATTTTCTCTGATCAATTCTTATATTTATTTAGAAATTTTAATTTTTTTAGAAATCTTAATTGTATAAATATAATGGATATTTTTTTCTTAATTATTTTTTAATAAATACTAATTTTAAATTTCTTAAAAAATCAGATACAATTTATAAAAAAAAATCCATAAACAATATTATTTTACTTTTTAGCCATCCAAAATATATGGAAATGATTTTTTTTTTAATTGAAGTGGCATATTATGTGTAAAAGTTAACTAAGATTTTATACTTTGTTGCTTTAATACTTTAATTATTATCACTCTAATATTAACATGTTCTCATACTCCTATTCCCTCCATCCAACATTCAACTGATTTTTTGATAAATACATTTGCTCCACTTCGTAACCTTACAAAAAGGTGGGCATGTGAATCACTTCAAACTACTTTGTAATTTTAGAAATGCTTTAGCCATTCATTAAGTAGTGGATGGACTACGTATATATATTGTCATTCTCTCTTTCTTTACAAAATAGCGGATGTTATTGGTCTTTGAAAAAGTAACTACCATTTCTCCATTGAAGAGGACAAGGATCATAAAAAGATACGGAAAGCATTATATACACACAATGTATATCCCTTCGGGTAGGGTTCTTCTGGGAGGATTTTTAGCTGTGGTTTCGGCACTAACATAAAGGTCGAGCTATTGGGTGCTTGGATTACTCTTCACCTGTCTTTAAGATTAAACATTGAATACTTTCAAATGATCGATGATTTCAGAGTTATTATTGATTGGTTGAACCAAATTGGCTCACTCCATTTGATTGCTTTCCTGGTCTGAATGGACCGAATCATATCACTTCAACGCCTTTTCAAGAAACTCATCTTCACTCATTCCTCCCGAAAGTACAATAGGGAAGCGGACCTACTATCAAAAACAATTCTAGAAAAAAAAGCAGGGTAATCACTTATAATCAATGACTAAATGACCATGAGAGCCCCGCACATATTATCTGTCAGTTGTTTTCTTTCTCCATTTGATGTAATTGCCAATTGTTTTCTTTCTCCATTTAATATAACCGTTGTGAAAACACATTATATTTTTATAATATAATTGAGTAATTTTTTCTGCTGAAAAAAAAAAGTGCTTCTTAGATTCCTCGAACTTTGACGTTCTTGGATTCCTCAAACTTTGGCGTTCCTAAGGATGTGAAGTTGATTGTTGTGCACAACCGTCCATAAAGAAATATGACGTGTAACCTAATTTGTTTGGCATTTACTTATTACAATGTTTTGCTCCATAAGTGGAGAAGGGAACACACACACTACGTGACGAGAGTGGTGGAAGAGAGGACGAATCCTATAATTGTTTGGTTAGACACCACTTGTCCACCGAATAGACTCGATAAACTCAACGTCAACATCAAAGGAGGAGAGGTTCGTGGACTTATTGGAAGGACGATAATATTTTTAATATTCAACTCCGCACTATACTTTTCTTATCATATGAATTATGTACATGGATTATCATTCATTCATCATATCAAATTTATATGGATGAACACATAATGTCCTCAAGGCTCATACATGTAATCTAATTAACAAAATAATAATAATAGAATAATTAACACATATATATTAATCCTAACATTATATTTTCCAAATATTGAAAATGATCAAATTCATAAAAATTCAGATTTTTATATTAAAATTATATTTTTTAAAATACAATTTTATTTATTTATTTTGATAATTATATCATTAAACAATTTATTTATCAAAAAATTCTAATACCTCTCACCATTTAATAAATTTAAAATTAAAATAAATATATCCTTAAAAAAATGACATATATCAAATGCAA